>CM047738.1:24356031-24481894 GCA_026225825.1 Pistacia integerrima
CCCTTCTCGAATCCTTAGACTTATCTTCAAACAAGCTTGTTGGACATATTCCATCACAGTTGGTAAGCTTGACATTTCTTTCAAAGTTAAACCTGTCACAAAACCAACTTGTGGGACTTATTCCTCAAGGAAACCAGTTTAATACCTTCTCAAATGATTCATTCGGTGGCAACTTGGGATTATGCGGACTTCCATTGACGAAAAAATGTGAAGAGCCATCATCATCCGTATTCCATGATGACGAAGACCACAATAAGTCACACCGGTTCAATTGGAAAGCCATTATGAAGGGTTATGGATGCGGTCTGTTGCTTGGCTTGTTTATCGGATATACTGTTTTTTCAACAGGAAAGCCAAAGTGGTTTCTAAGGATGATTAAAAGCATTCTTGGAAAATCTGAATAGAAGATGCAAAGGAATATTTGAGCCAAGCGGAAATGATGCTCTTACTGGGGTGAGTGTTCCAATCTTCTTTATAAACAATGGTGTGCGTTTTTTTTTTTAAAAATGCCAATTTCGGAAAATTATTTGATCACCAGAAACTCGAAAAACTATCATCACTCATCAATTTCCTTTTGTTCTTTCAGATATTCATGGATGATTCTATGGTCTCTCTATGAGAGCACGATTGAGAAGAAACCTTATATATGCAAGAGTTAGAATTAGCATGGTGGATGATGTTGCTCATATATATGATGTTGATGAGATGAGTATTTAATAAAGAGTTACGTAATTGCCAGCGTTTAATAAGATTTTTAAAAAGTTAATTTGATGAGCCATTGAATGAGTTGAATGATTTTTAGAAGATAACAAGCCATGCATATATATAGCCAGAACTCATGCCCTCTAGCTAGCTCCTGAACCTTGCCCTGTTTCTTGTATCTATATATGGATTTCTTAACTACTTTACAATTATAAAAATTAAGTTACAAAGTAATTTAATTTGCTGCATATATATATTCAAAATCTAATAGTGTTAACAGATCTTACTCTTGACGAGATGGACATGTTTGCCACCGTACCTAGTTCATTGACGAATTTATCTCCGTCTCTGACTTCCCTAAGTCTCTGGCTCTATGAATTGCAAGGGAACTTCCTAGAACGCATCTATTTATACGGATATCTGTTCTTGTTACTCCATGCCAGAAATTAATAATGAGTTGCTTAACATGGTCTTTAAAACTTTTCTGTGTGTTCCTCTCATTGTTCTTGTTTCCATTAGCCTGTGGAGAACTGTGCTCTTCTGACTAGATTTGTGAAACCCCGTTTTTAATCCTAATACATATTACATATTCTGTGAGATTTTATTTTTATGGAAGGGGATTTCTGTTAGTTTTTAAAAGTTTTATTGGGAATGAAATTGCAAGATAAGGAAGCTGCTGGGTTTGCATGTAACAAGGGGCAAAATCTGGAGGTTTATTTGAAAGAAATGCTGATGTGGTAGGGGTTTAGCGGGATTACCTGTAATCTAGGGGCAGAAGCATAAATTTAGAAAGATTAAAAATTATAAAAAAGAAAGAAAAAGGGGCTGATTTTGGCCCAGATGAAGAAAAGAAGAAAACGGAGAAGAGAGGGGAATGGGTGCGGCTGAAAAATGGTAGAGTGAGAGAGAAGAGTGGAGGAGAGTGCAGGGAGCTTCGGTTGCTAGAATTGTGAGTGGATCAAATGAAAGTTTTCTTAAAAAAAATTCAGATTTATGTTTGCATGTTAAATATAGTTGGCCATTTTTGCTTTTTGATGAGTTCTGAGCTGAATTTGAAGCTTGCTGAACTTGCTTTCCTTTCCATGCTTTTGGATGAATGTTTGGTTGGTTAATTTGGTGCTTAAAATGGAGTGTATTTTGCTTGCTAGCTGCACCTGTTTGCATTCGGTTGTTTGACTAAATTGTGATGTTGGTGGATATTTTACCTTAGCATGTCCCGTGAGCAAATTTTTACGTGAAAGTGTCTCAGATCTGAATTTAACAAAGCTGATTTGTGTTGCATGTCACCAGATCTTTCCTAAGAACACAAGACTCATGTTTGTATATTAATGTCTTGTTGAGAGCCTTGTTATTTTGTGAAGATTGCTTAAATTGTTTCCTTTTACATGTTTTTGGACGAATCTTTGAAGAGCTTGATTGAGTTTTTAAGTGTTTTTGATGAAATTATTCTTTGGGTATTAAAGCGCATGCTTAGTAGACGACATATGAAAGAAAGGACTGAGATTTGTGATGTTGGTAAATAATTCTCGGTAAAAAGGGCAAATGGGGTGCTTTTCGTCAGTTTTGAAAGTGTATTTTAAAAACTTGCATTTTACCCCCTATTTTCTAGGAAATCTCATACGTTGACATGATTTATCCTTATATAAAATATTATTATTATTGCTCTTGGGTTTAATTATAATTATAATGTGTTATATGAGTTTTGACTTTTAAAAGTGATTTTTGCTTATGATTTGTATCGGATATATGCTAAGCTCTTTGAACGAAATAGAGAAGCAGCAGGAACAAAATAATAATAGTTAAACAAAACAAACAGTAAACAAAGAATGTAATACGCGATTTATTTACCCCCTGGTTCACCCAATATAGGCTACGTCCAACTGAGTCAATATTATTGCAATATGCCTCACCTCTCTCGTTTACAATGAATGAATTGTTCTCACACCTATAACAAGAGAAAAGTATGTTTATATACTAGGTTTAAGAGATTAAACCTAGTTTTACAAGAATTCTTATTCCTAAGCCCAACCCAAAAAAGGAATTAATAACTTAAAAGGAATCCTACAGCGGTTATACATGGAAAAGCCCAAAACCGCCTACGGGACAGCTGCCCCATGACCCCGCCCCGCTCACTGGGAGCGGGGAGGGGCACCCACCAGATTGGACCAGGTCGTGGGACCCCAGACATCTCCGTTACCCATTAATGCTGAAGTAGTCGACAACTCCAATAGATTCTGAATCGGATATATGCTAAGCTCCTGTGATGTTGAAATAATTTTCAATCTGGGTTAAACCATCAGATTCTGAAACATGTTTAGAAAATTGATGTTTCACCCCTATATGTGATTTTGAATATTATGTCATATATGTATGATTTATAAGCACTTACGAAATATGCTCTTGACTTACATGTTACTTGAGATTATGCATGAGATTGTTGAAATATGCTCTTGACTTACATGTTACTTGAGATTATGCATGAGATTATTATGGTGCTAAAACCACCCTACGAAGTACCCATCCCCCAGTTTCAGGCTCTGCCCACGCGATGCAGGATTCCGCTGGGTATTGAGATATTTGGTCTTCAGGCTCTGCGCATGCGTATTGAGATATTTAGTGCTCGCGGGCGTTGAGCTTGTCCGCCAGGTATTGAGATGGTTTTCTTCAGGCTCTGCCCGCGCGATGATAGATCTTGCCGGGTATTGAGATGTTTTTCCCAGCTCTGCCTTTATGTGGGATGCCCACCAGGTATCGAGATTTTTCCCCAAGGGTACTAGTTGCGGTGAGGGTTTTCTGTTATTAAAATCATAATCAGTTTTAGAATGTTTTGAGTATCAGTTATGAGCGATAGTCTCAATATGAGTTTTCAAAATATTAAGAGAGCCTTCAGTATTAGCCTAGTTTTCGAAATAAGATATTAGCTTATAGTTTTCATAATGATAAAAGCTACGATGTCGTTCTTGTTTGAAACGAGGATATCGGTTTAAAGTTTTGATATACCACTGCGTTTTGATGTGATTAATAGTTTTAGTTTTCAGTATATGATGGATAGTTTGCATAAGCTATATGAAACAGTTCATGTTTGTAGCATGATTTATAGAAAACATTGTCTTTAGAAGCATGAGCATTTACAGCTATTCTTTAAGTTCTCATAAAAGAGTTTTTAATATTTAGTGATGAGTTAGGATTCAGAAATTGTTGTCAGTTTAATTGATCATATTATAATACTTAGAACGATTGGAAATGAGTTATGCATGCATACAGGATGATTAGCTACCACCATATCATGTTCATAGAATCATGTTGTTTTCAGTATTTCATAAGGACCATTGCACGCCATAACTTTTATTTGACGAATGTTTTGCAAACTTCCCCTTTTCCCCCACTCACTGAGTATTTCAGCTCACCCCTTTTCAAAAAAATGTTTTCCTCCCCCTCAGGTTTACAGGGAGATCGTGCCGAGCAGTGAGTCACCGCTCAAGGTTGTGCCACGCATCGACATCGTTTCATGTGGGTTTTACATTTATGTGGTAGTGCATTTTTGGACTTTCGTTTCAAAAGAAAACTCATGTTTCCTATCATGTATTTCCTTTTGTTTATGTTTTGGAATGTGTTGTATAAGTGGAAAATCTGATACAACAAATTTTCCTTAACTCTTTTCTTTTGTAAAACGAAGGAGGATACATGTCTGTTTTTTTGAGATGTTGGAAATGAAAATACTATGATGTTATTCAGGAAAAGTAGGTATTCTAACAGGTTTCACAGTTTTTCTACATGACACGTCTCGGGTATCCGAGTCTTGTGGGAGCGCCCGGATCCTACGGGATGAGGAAATTCGGGACGGGTCGTGTCAAGATTTCTGCATTGCTTCAATTTCAGCAACTCTTTTCCTTCACCAATGGTTCTTCCTTCAATTGTGATTATTTCCCAGACCAACCCGTTTGTCAAGGAGCGTGTCCTTCTTCTCCAAAAATAAAGTCCTGGAAGGAGGATGCTGATGGTTGCTCATGGGATGGTATCACTTGTGATAAGGTGACTGGTCACGTGATTGGTCTTGACCTTAGTTGCAGCTGGCTTCTTGGTAACATCCCTTCCAACAGTTGCCTTTTTCTTCTCCCTCATCTGCAAAGCCTAAACCTCGCTTTCAATGATTTCAGTTCCTCTCAGATTTCTTCGAGTTTTAATCGCTTCCCAAATTTAACACACCTTAACCTCTCTACCTCAATCTTTTTTTATCAAGTTCCATCTGAAATCTCCCATCTGTCTAAGTTAGTTACACTTGACCTCTCTAACAATTATGTAATCCTTGAAACACCAGCCTTGAAAGGACTAGTTCAAAACTTGACCAACTTAAGAGAGTTAATCCTTGATTAGGTAGGCACATGCCTACCGTATCACCTCATTCCTTGTCAAATCTATCCTCTTCTTTGGCATCTTTGAGTCTTGGATCTTGTTCATTGAAAGGGCGTTTTCCAGATAACATCTTCCACCAACCAAACCTGCAAAAACTCAATTTAGGATTTAACATCAATTTGACAGGTGTTTTTCCGAAGAGTAACCGGAGCAGCCCACTTAGCTTTGTGAATGTCTCTTTCACAAACTTTGATGGAGAATTATCCGATGATGCAATCAGCTCTCTCAAGTTCCTGGTGAAATTCCCGATATATTTTTCAACTTAACCCAACTTTCTATATATAAGTGTCCTGGAATCTTCTATCCGGTCCAATTCCTATTCATGCAAGTCGGCTCAAAAATCTGGTCACTCTCTCTTTAGGTTCTAACTTTATGGGACAATACCATCCGGGCCTATTTACTCTTCCTTTATTAAACAACATCGACCTGAGTTGCAACCAAAACTTGATGGAGTTTGCTACACACCTCACTAATGCAGGACCAAGACTTTCCCTTTTTTTTTTTTTTGTTTTTTTTGTTTTTTTTGTTTTTCAGATAGACATTAATTTCATCTTTACTTCTTTTTTTATTTAGATGGACATTAGTTTCTGTTTTCTTCTGTTTCAACTTTGTTTCCCTGTATATAGTCTGGTTATACCACGACATGCTCTACCTATCCTCGACCCTCCATTTGTCTTCTACTTATAACCGTATCAGTTCTTTAGATTTCACAAGCAAAGAAGATGGGCTTTCTTTCCTTGGCTTATCAGCTTCTCTTCCTCCAATCATTGCTCTTGCATTCTGAAAGCTCTACAACACTCTGTTCTCAAGACCAGAGTTTTGCACTGTTCTCAGTATCTTCATTTGGCCCGTCTGTAGGGAATCAGCACTAAAAGTTGCTTGATTTCACAAAAACAAATATAGGTTTTCTAAATTTTGAGTTAGGAAAATTTGGGATTAAAGGAAGAAAAATACTGTTTGTTTCCTGGGAATTTACGATCAAAGAGTAAGAGTATTCTGTTGGGAATTTCCTTGATCCCATGACCACCACCGCCTACGCAAGTGGCTTTCCAAGTAACGACCGCAGAGAGCTTAATTATCACAATTGCAGTTGTGGTTGTTTGATGTTTGCGCCAAGAGATTCTTTAGCTGGTGTTGAAAAAATCAGAGAACTTAGCGATAAAAACAGCAAAGGAGAATTATCAATAGATATAAGTATGGGCTTTCAAGGATTATCAAATGCCAATAGTTCTGAATTTCTTGAAAAGTTTACAAGAATGATCAATAGATATGAATTTCTTGGAAATTTTGCAATATAATGGATCTTCAGTTTTACTCAGTGTTCTGAAATTATTGGGAAACATTGTTAGCTCTACTGCAGTGAAATTTGTTTTAGTTGTTTGCCGCTGACGAAGAATTTGTAAAAGTACTTTTGTTATCTCTAGAATTGGTAAGCTAAGCTTGTATTTGATCACTGAATAAGTAGTTCAACGACAGGACAAAAGGAATGAATCTTCTGGATTAGTTTAAGTGGAAATTACTTATTTTCATGATATTGTCTTAATATATCTGGAGCTTCGCATGCTGATACAAGATTTGACAAAGATAAATAGTCTTCTTTTAAAACAAAATTAGGTTGTCTAGAATTTGAGTTAAGAAATATGTGATCAAAAGAGGAGAGTGCTCTGTTTGTTTTCCAGGAAAGCTGATGGCCAACCCTGAAGTTTCAAAGAAAAATAATATTTTGCTTGTTTCTCTATTGTGACCAACAATGAATTCGACCTGAGTGTAAGATTTTCTTAATTTCTGACGAGATTAGCCTCTGCTCTCTAGTCTTCAGATGAGTTTCTTCAACTTCATCTCATGAGTTAAAATATCGGTTAAAAAAAGGATTATAAAAACATCCTCATTTTCCAAAAAAAAGAAAAAAAGAAAAAAATCCTCTGCTTACAAAAATCTTGTTTTTTGCATGTCAGTTCACCACTAATTCACTTTAAGCATCCAGAAGGCTGTCATTCATGTGACCTCTTCTAGGAAGTTGCCAGAAAGTCTTTAAGAAAGATAGAATTTATGCATAATTGCCTTAACAGTTCTCAATGAAAATCGATCTATGCTATACTTGGAGACTTGGAGTTGGAGTTGTTTCTGAATACCCTCCGAATATATTATTTCTCTTGGAATATAATCACATGCTACATCTTTGGTCCTCTATTTGTTCTTTCGGAAGAAATATGTTAGTTCTGTAGTATATTTCAGATTGTCAGTTTGCCTGATGCATCTATATTTCTTTCTTGGTGATTTTGAACAGCAGTGCTGAATTCTAATTTATGGTTTTTGGCAGCATCAGAAATTATGCAATTAGTAATAACAATTGTTTTGATGATGGGAAAGCTATGGTGACAGAAACAATCTGAGTTAAGAGGATCTCTGTTGAAACTAATTTCAGAAATGAGATACAAGAAGCCTAGGATTACTCTATGTCTATATTCTTTATTTTCCGTACACTTTATTTCAGGAATAGCTATATATCTGAAGGCTATGGAAGCCCAAGTAGCATATATGCTAAAAAAGAAACCAACCAAAGTTCCTTAGACAGATCTTTAAAATTGATATTCAATGTAATTGCAAATATCTATCTTTCAGTTCAATCTAATTGCCAAGAGATTGAATTATGAGTCCAAAAATTCATAGAATGAATCAAGTTTTGCTCCGAGGATAAACTAAAAAGATGTGAATATAAGGGAATGATGAAACAGTGGTCATATTTCAAGGATTTTGCACTTGAATCATTAATTTCCAATTGACCCACGTTCATTCCCACCATAAGTTTTTCATTCACCAAAATTGTTTAATTTCCCATTACGGTTTCGTCGATAATTCATCGCTATCCAAGTTTCACATTTCAAGATTGCTGGAAAACAAATTTTTTAACAATAGAACCCATAGCCAAAGCCATTGATGAATAGGGATGTGAAAAAGAAATGAAGCTTTGGATTCAAATTTAGAGAAAATTAAGATTTTGATGGAAAGCAGAATGGTTTAAGGAGCACTTGTTTGTGAGGTTTTGGTCTTCGGTTGCGAGAGAGTTACTACTGCGGAGTGCGGTGAATTCAGGGTATGGAGTAATTGGACAAAGCATATTATTGTTGAAGAACGCTTGGCCGAAAGTTTCTCAGGTCAGAGATTATTTGAAGTTTAAAGAGCAAGGTTCGGTTTTGGCTACACTTTTGGGATTGTCTGCATTCTTTTCAGTGGCTAAGACGACTATCACCACGCTTCAGCCTTGCAAGCTATATGGGTTTGATTTGTGTTTGTATAATGTCTGTGTAATTTCATTACCAGAACTTATGCATTTAAATGTACATTATTATTTTCTTGTAGTGAGACCAAGACTTTATGCTAATTAAATTACCGGAGGAGTCCTCTACCCCAATCTTCACGTGCCCAGAAGTTACACATAGTGCACGGCAAGTGTAACATCTATCAGATTATCACCATCATGATCAAACTTTCTTCGGCTGGAAATGCGGGATTGGAAAGTGAGATAAACATTATTGTTTCTAGTTAGTAGAAGAAGACTTATATTTAAATTATTGGGGAAGTAGTGTAACCCGTTCCACACTGCATGAGCTTAAGAACAAAAGCTATAATTTTCAAGAAACTTGAATATTAAGTTTGGCTTCGCATAAGGAGACGAAGACTGAAACAGAGGTGAATATAACCGGATCCGTAATTTTGTTTGCATCGCTAATTATACTGCAGTATGCATAAGGCCTATGTGCAGTAGCAAATATTAAGTCGCAAAATTTGTCATCAAAACCAAATAACTGATACGGCTAGACTCATTAACACAAGTTTCTGCGATTGAGAAGATAAAAACAGCATCAATTCCTGCATAACATATCTCCATCAGCCTCCCAGTCAATAGTAAGATTCCAGAATTAATTGCTTTGGCACCACTTGGAAAATGACATTTGTGATCTCTAAGACGTCAACAGTTGACCAAGACTTAAAGCAGTGAATCTTCTATTTATAATCATATCTGTTCTTGTGAATTAAAGAAAGATGGGTTGTCTAACTTGGTGTTATCAACTTCTCTTCCACCAATTTTTGTCCACAATCGTTAAAATTAACCTGGCTTAGAATTCAGATGTTAATAATGTGATCATGTTCAACTGTTTACCTTCAAAATTTTGAGTTCATAAACATTTGCAGTCATAGGGATGTAATCTTCAACTCAGAAAATAGATAAAAACAGGGAAAATACAAAAAAGATCTATGAGATCAGAAATGTGTATTGAATTTCAAGCAATAACATTAACCATACATATATCATCTTAACCATCTATATTCTCTTTCACAACATCTATGATCATTTGCACTTTTGCTTCGGCGTGCAACTTGTATTGTTCAAATTAGATTATCTCAATATTAGCCTTACAATCAAAAAAAGAAAATTACAGCAAAGAAAGTGACTTGAAGCTCTCCAAGATTTTTTTTCTATATAAAACAATCGGTGTATACAAAGCAAGTCAGAAAGTGAGATTGAAAATTAGCATTGAAATAATTGTTTTCTAGTTAGTAGACCATAATTAAAGTCTTGTAGCCCGTTCCACACTTCAAGAGCTAAAGAACAAGCTATCATTTCAAGATATGTAAACCATAATTGTCGATGACTCTAGTAGAGAATGAAAAAAGAGTGATGGATGGGACAAATGTTCTTTGTTGTCCATGATATATGTAACAAAGTGGAAGTGGAAATAGTGACATTTTTGTTTTGAAACCCGTAGACCAAGAGTTTATATATGCTAATCAAATTATTGGACAAATTTAACATTGATGAAAATAAGTTGTGAAACCATATTATAAGAAATGGTTCATCTTTCAAAGAAGAAAATTACACGCTAATCAAGGCTTTATACACACTAATCCCAAAAGAAGAAAGTCACCGAAAAGAAAGTGACTTAAAGTTCTCAAGATTATTTTTCTATATAAAAGAAGCGGTGCATACAAATCAAGTTAGAAAGTGAGATTGGAAATTAGCATAGAAATTATCGTTTTTTAGTTAGTGGACCAAGACTTATAATTAAATTATTGGAAAAGTCTTGTAGCCTGTTCCACACTACAAGAGCTAAAGAACAAGCTATCATTCTCAACATATGTAAACCATAATTGTCGATTAACACCAATCACGTAAATATCGTATCTCTTTATATGATGTGATTTTATTCCTATATTACTAATATGTTTTCCGTTACGCGATCTCCTAACACATTCATCACGTTTTGAAACTTAAACTGGTGACATTTAAAGCCACCCAATTGGAAACACAATTTATGCTTAATGTCTCTAAACAATTTCTAAGATGCTCAAGCTAAAATTGTGGCTGCAATGGTCTTAATCCCAGATTTTTTTATTTTCCCGCAATTTCTGAAATGCAATGACCTCCAAAACCAAAACTCTATAAATAAGAGCACGAATTGCAAGAGAAACATAAGTGAGTTACCACTAAATGCACACTCCATTTTTAATAAAATTCTTTTTCTATTTTGATCTCGTGGATGTAGGCCAAAAGCCAAAACACATAAATTATTTCGTGTTTTGTGTGGGTTATTATTTTTCTCCTATTGACATATAATTATTTTTCATCTTCCGTATTTGGCCTATCACAACATAGGATCTTCCCAAACTGTTGGGATTCAAACCAATTTGAGAGTTAGAAAATGGTGTCATGTTTGTTTGATTCGAATATTATATTGTGAAGCATTTCAATTTCTCGAAATGTTACAAGCATTTGATTTATCCACTACTACCTCACTAGTGGATGACCAAGACTGGAGGGAATAGACCTCAGTACATGACCGAAGACTTTCCTCCATTCTCACATTAAATGAATTCCGAGCTCCAAATCGACTTTCCTTCTCTTTTTATTTATCTATATAATAAATAGACATTTCATCTTCACTTCTCATCTACACAATTTCAAGCAGTTTCTGTTTTCTTTTATTTCCAGTGAAAAACATGTGGAGTTTATCATGGCACAATCTACTCCCCTGCCTCCTCTTCATGTACTTGAATTTTCGAGTTATTTTCTCTTTGCCTATTAATTCTTCTTCTCCTTCTGCAAAACTTTGCTTCCCTGAACAAAGTCTTGCCTTACTTCAGTTTAAGAATACCTTTACAATTGATAATAGTTCTTCTCATCATTGTGAAGAATATCCTAAGACACACTCCTGGAAAAAGATTATTGATTGTTGCTCATGGGATGGAGTCACTTGTGATAGCTTCATAGGTCAAGTAATTGGCCTTGATCTTTCTTCTAGTTGGATCCGTGGTGTTGTCGATGACGACAGTGGTCTCTTCCTCCTTCATAGTCTCCAGAAGCTCAATCTAGCTTGTAATGATTTCAACTTTTCCATTATCTCATCGAACTTTGGTCAGTTTATGAAACTGACACATCTAAACCTTTCTTTCTCCGGTTTCAGTGGCCAAATACCTACTGAAATCTATCACCTAGTAGAACTTGTTTCAATTGATCTTTCTGGTAACTTGTGGCTTGAAGTACTAGAACTCAACCAACATGTTTTCAGTAAGGGATTGCAGAATCGAACAAAACTAGGACATCTTCATCTTGATGGTGTGGATAACCAACATGTTTTCAGTAAGGGATTGCAGAATCTAACAAAACTAGGACATCTTCATCTTGATGGTGTGGATATGTCTTTAGTTGCTCCTGGCTCGTTGAACCTGTCTTCAACGCTAATATCTCTTGTTTTTAGCAATACAGGCCTGCACGGCAACTTCCCAGAAGATGTTTTCTACCTTCCATTCCTCCAAAAGTTGAGTTTAACCGGAAATGAATATCTAACAGGTACTTTACCAGTGTATAATTGGAGCTCTTCACTGAGATTCTTGGATCTCTCTGAGACAAATTTCTCAGGAAAGTTACCTGACACAATCGGCAACCTTATATACTTGAAGGTTTTGGATCTCTCTAGTACCTCTTGGGGACTTGAATAGAAAGGATCTTTCTTTCAACAAATTCAAAGGGTCGATTCCAACATCATTTTGGGACTGTACGAAAATAACTTCTTTGGATTTGTCAGGCAACAAGTTTACAGGCGAAGTTGCAACGTCATTACCTAAACTCAGTCAGCTTAGAAGTTTAAATCTCAGAGGGAACAATTTTGAAGGGAAGTTCACAGATGTTTTTGGCAACCTCAGCAAATTAACTGATCTAGATCTTTCATTGAACAATTTCAGTGGTTAATTGCCGTCTTCAGCATTCAACCTCTCACAGCTTTCTGTTTTAGACTTTTCCGAAAATCAAGTTGAAGGTCATATTCCATTTCAAGTAAGTGGTCTTTCAAATCTAATTTCTCTCAAGATATCTAATAATTTTCTTGCTGGAAGAGTACCATCTTGGTTGTTTACTCTCCCATCTTTAGAGATATTAGACCTTAGCAATAACAAACTCACAGATCCAATTGAGGAGTTCCATCCGCCTGGTTCAGTGAAAGATGTTTATTTGATGAATAACGAGATTCAAGGTTCAATTCCAAATTCCATGTTTGAACTCTTAAACCTTACAACCCTCGACCTTTCATCCAACAACTTGAGTGACAATGTGAACATATACAAGTTGTCTAAGCTCAAAAATCTCGTTGACATTGACCTTTCTCACAACACCTTACTATCATTTGTTAATTAGAAAAATGAAACCATTACGTTGCCCAACCTTCGGAGGTTCAGTTGCTCTTCTTTCAACATAAATGAATTCCCTATTTTCTTAAGAACCTCAGAAACCTTGGAATTCTTAGACCTTTCAAACAATAGAATTCATGGCCAAATTACTCAATTGGAATTGGAATTGTTTCACAACTTGTACTATTTGAATCTCTCTCACAATTCTCTTACAAGTTTCTTCCCTCTTGGAAAAACTTCATATGTGAATCTAATGGTTCTTGACCTTCAATCCAACTTGCTCCAAAGCCCACTTGTGATTTTAGATGCACCAGCTATGGACACCTTATTACTTTCCCACAACATGTTGACAGGAGAGATCTCTTTGTCAATTTGCAACTTGAGCCTTATTGATAATCTTGACCTATCTAACAATAACTTGAGTGTAACAATTCCTCAATGTCTAGGAAGCAATTCTATGCTTTCACTCTTGAACCTTGAAATGAACAATTTCCATGGTAACATACCCTCAATATCTGCATATAGTCTCATTCAATATATTAACCTTAACGGCAATAAGTTGGAGGGATCATTACCACCTACATTGGTTAACTGTCTTTTGGAAGTTCTAAATGTTGGGAACAACATGATAAATGATACTTTTCCTCATTGGTTAGTAGAGCTTCCAGATCTACAAGTTCTAATATTGAGATCTAATAGATTTCATGGTTCCATTGGAAAATCAAAGACAAGATTATCATTTCGTAAGCTACGAATAATTGATATCTCTCACAATCATTTCACAGGTACTTTGCCAGCAAGATTTTTTGAGAAATTTAATATGATGGGTGGGAAAAATTTTAAAGGTCAATTGGAATATCTGGAACAGGAACAACCTCCAGGGATGTTTCAGACAAACTCTTGGGAGTTGCCGGGTTATTCTTTATATTATTCAATTGTTTTAACAATGAAAGGTGTTGATAGAGAAATAGACAGAATTCAAAACGTTTTCACAATGATGGATTTGTCAAACAACCAATTTGAAGGACAAATTTCAAAAGCTATTGGAAAGCTTAATTACTTCCAGGCACTCAACTTTTCTCATAATAATCTTACAGGTCATATTCCATCATTATTGGAAAATTTGACACAACTTGAATCATTGGACTTCTCCTTCAACAACTTTGTTGGAGAGATTCCTAATCAGCTGACAAGTCTAACATTTCTTTCTGTGTTGAACCTTTCACACAACCAACTTGTCGGATCCATACCTCAAGGAAATCAATTTGATACATTTCAAAATGACTCTTATATTGGAAACTTTGGGTTGTGTGGATCCCCATTGTCAAGGAAGTGTATTCGTGATGAGCCACCATCAATCTACCATGAAGAAGATGATGAGTCGAGCTAGTTTGATTGGAAAATTGCCTTGATGGGTTATGGATGTGGATTGGTGTTGGGTTTATCCATTGGATATATTGTATTCACAACAAGAAAACCGCAATGGTTCGTAAGGAAGATTAATGAAAGAGTAAGCTTGAGAAACATGAGGAGAGTTGAAAAAAGGCCTCCAAGAAGAAGAAATTAGTAAGTTCATGTACTGCTCTTTCATGTTTGAGATTTTAATCTTCTTCTTCTACTGTTTTTAACCATTCTCATTATTATTCATGTTTTGGCAGGAGAATTCCACCTCCTTTCTCCAACAAAAGGTAAACCCACTTGCAAAACTGGTTTTGGAATCTGTATCCTTTTCTGGGTCTCTGTTCTTGAAATTTCTGTACTTTATACTTTAGAATTGGTCCTTCATGTTTGTTTTTTGAATTTTAAGTTTAAGCTCACTTCCATAATTGATTTTCGATTCAGTTTGCACTTCTGGTCCTCCATTTTATTTTACAATTCATCTCCCTGTCCTGTTTTTTGGTATTAGCATAGTTAATTTTCTTTAGTCAAAGACTATAATTTGGTGAGGGCATAGTAGTAATGGGGTTATTTCATTGCGTCGCTCACAAATTTTATCCTTAAACATTTGGGGGAAAAAAATTATATACGAACAAATTACAACCCAAGAATGAAAATTCTCCAATGCTTCAAGTTGGTTCAGCTAGAAATTGCTTTGATAGGTTCCAAATGTGGATTGGTAATAGGCTTGTCTATGGGATATATTGTAGGGTTGGGCATGGGCAACAGGTAAAACTAGAACCAGAGTCGACTCAATGGGGTGTGTTTTGTAATTTTTATATCAAATATTATTTGACATATAAGGAATTGCAATCGCAAATTGGGGAAAAAAGGGTAAAAAAAAGAAAAAAAAAAAAAAAGACTCAAACTCATGTCTCCACCCACTGTCCAGTATACGATTTGTTCTCAGTTCATGTCATCGACCTTCCATCGCCATCCAGTCAACCATCCGATTGGTAAATAATTTTATTCAATGATTTTACTTTTTAAGCTACTAATTAGCTTTCTTGTGTTTATTTTGTAGAAATGATTGGATTTGACGAAGGAATATCCACAGCAAATTTGGAGCATGAGACATGATGTTTTAATTATTGCATTCACTATTTTGTTATTATGTAACTTATGTTATTTTTCAGAAAGAGATGATGAATGTTATTTATAATTTTCAGATTAGGAACAGTAGTTGTAGAAGATGTCATTTTTTTAAGCAAACTGCAAGGTGTATGTGTGAATTTTGTGAACTACCAGGGGTGTACTTGTAATTTTTTCAGGGTATATTTGTCATTTTAAAATAGTAGGGGTAATTTCAGGCTCCAGTTCCAGGAACCAGCCGGTTCCGATTCCCGTTCCTATCAATTTCAATAGGTATCTGAACCGCCCACCCCTAATTTTTATATTATATTCGCAACAGGAAAACTGCTATGTTTTGTAATGATGGTTGAAATAGTAAGGTTTAGAACATGAGAAGAGTGAACAGAAATCTTCCAACAAGAAGACATTAGAGAGTTAAAGCTAGTGCTGCTCTCTATAAGGTGAGTCGTCCAACTTTTATAGAATATATCTGTAGCTTTGTCTTAATTTAAAAGCATAAGAATTTAAAGTATAATTTCCAGCATGTTTTCAACATTCTCTTTCTTTGCAGAGCAAGGAGGATAGCTGGTTGTCTCTACATGTCTAGTTATCATCTCCAAGCCATCGATTTTCTTCCACTCTCTCTGGACAAGTAATTCGTATGTTATTTTTGGGTTGTGAAGTAATTCAAGTAGATGGTAAGCTAATATATTTTTCACGCCCTTTAGATAACGTGGTTCTGTTGGAGTTACTGAGTGTTTTGCTTTTTATAAATGAATCACTAATAATAATAATAATAATAATAATAAAATCACTCTGTTGAAATTTATTTGTCGGTTATTTTGGGTTGTGAAATTAGATGTGAAGTAGATGACAAGCTAATAGTCTTTTGCTCTATAAAACGGCATTGTTGAAATTACTAGTATTAGAGAGTCTTCCGATTCCTTCTCATAAATTGTTGTAACTGCTTCTGTTTGTTTAATTTTTGAATTTGTATTTTAAGTTGCAGATGTACACTTATCTTTAGTGATAAGTTTCCAATCAGTTACAATCTTGAATTTGTATTTTAAGTTACAGATGTACACTTATCTTTAGTGATAAGTTTCCAATCTGTTACAATCTTGTGTATTTATATATCTGCTACCTTAATGAGAAGCCGTGTGGCATATTTCCTCTCCTCTATTCCTTTGTTTCTCTCATTTATTATATGGTATCAGAGCATTTAATTGCTGCTGTTCTCTTCTCCAGCCACTAGTACCATGACAACAACCAATAATTCCAACTCTCCACCTGTTATTCAAAACACAAATGAACCAAATAGATCTCTCATCTCCATCAATGTCGCTGCCCAAGCCCCACTCAAACTCACCACAACCAATTACATTTCCTGGAAACTTCAATTCCACACTCTCTTTGTCGGCTATGACCTTTTAGGATATATAGATGGATCCAAACCTTGTCCACCCTCCACTATCACTCAAAACGACACCACTGTACCAAATCCTACTCACACTACTTGGATTAGACAAGACCAACTGATTCTTAATGCTTTAGTTGGATCTCTTTCTCCCACACTTATCCCGTTCATTGCTAAAGCTGAAACATCACCAGAAGCTTGGTTGATCCTAGCAAACACATATGCCAAGCCATCTCGAGGGCGCATCAAGCAGGTAAAGAATCAAATTAAAAATCTAACCAAGGGGTCTCAAACTGTTATAGAGTTTCTTCAATTGGTGAAGTGTCGGGCTGATGCACTTGCTATTCTTGGGGCACCAATGGATGAAGATGACCTCACAGACAAAATTCTTGATGGTCTTGGGGATGACTATAAAGAGCTTATACGTGCAGTTCAAGCCCGCGATACCATGATCACGTTTGATGAGCTCCACGAAAAGCTTCTAAATTTTAAAGCGTCTCTTCAAGGTACAAAATCTGAACCCTCTCATTTCCCAGCCTCAGCAAATCCTACAAATCGTAACACTATAGGTTGGCGTCCCTCTTTCAACTATGGTAACACCAACAACAATTGGCGTCCATCAACACACTCTGGTAACAACAGTACAAGTTGGCGTCCTTCACCCAATACCAACAATCGCTCCCCCGCGTTTCCTAACGCTGGACAAAACTCGTCTCGCAGCCAACGACCTCCCTCTCGACCTTATCTTGGTTATTGCCAGATATGTGGACTACAGGGGCACACTGCCAAGAGATGTCCCTCTTTTCGCTTGGTGCCAAATCAACCCAATACAACTCCTGTTGCACCAGTGAACAGCACTACGACACCATGGCAACCTCGAGCTCATTTTGCAGCCAACACTACTCCTACCACTCCGCAATGGCTACTGGATAGTGGTGCTTCTCATCATGTCACTGCTGACCTGAGTAATCTCTCTCTCCACACACCTTACAATGGTTCAGATGACATTATGATTGGCGATGGATCGAGTCTTCCTATAACTCACACTGGAACTTCGCACGGGGGCAATCCTTTTGAAGGGTCACACGAAGGATGGGGTGTGTGAATGACCGGTTCCCTCTTCCCCAACATCTCCATTAGTAGCCTTTTCTAGTGTCAAAACTTCTTCATCTGAGTGGCATCATGGATTAGGCCATCATGCATTTCCCATTTTAAAACATATTGTTTCGCATTATCAGTTAGAATTGTCTTCCTCTCTAATCTCTGATTTTTTGTGTAATGCTTGTCATTGCAATAAAAGCCATAAATTACCTTTCTCTACATCTACTGTTATCTCCTCTCAACCACTTGAAATTATTTTCTCTGATGTGTGGACTTCCCCTGTTATCTCCCATAATGGTTTTAAATATTATGTTATATTTGTTGATCACTTCACTAAATACATTTGGTTTTATCCCCTTCAACAGAAATCTGAAGTTAAAGACGTGTTTATCAGATTCAAAGCCATTGTGGAAACACACTTTCAAAATAAAATTCATACACTTTACTCCGATGATGGTGGTGAATACTTGGCTCTTAAACCTTTTCTTGCTACCAATGGGATCACTCACCTTACTACTCGACCACACACTCCTGAACACAATGGGTACTCTGAAAGACGTCATCGTCACATTGTCGAAACAGGTCTCACTCTCCTCTCTCATGCATCACTTCCGTCAACGTTTTGGACTCATGCCTTTGCCGCTGCTGTTTACCTAATAAATCGTATGCCCACTCCCACACTAAATCTATCATCTCCGTATGAAAACATTTTTGGCTCTCCCCCAAACTACTCTAAACTTAGGATTTTTGGTTGTTTGTGCTACCCATGGTTACGTCCTTATTCATCTCACAAACTTGAGTCTCGTTCGAAGCCTTGTATTTTTCTAGGCTATTCTCTTACTCAAAGTGCTTATCTGTGCTATCATCCTCCCATATCTAGAATGTATGTCTCTCGTCATGTCAAACTTGTTGAGTTTGTCTTCCCCTCTCTTACTTTATCCATGCAATCTGTCCGTCCACTACCTGACACCGTCTCCACATGGATTCCTCCCATCATCACAGTTCCAACCAACCAAGCTTCCACCGGGACATTCAACACACCATCTGCAGTTCAACCTCAAGGACAGCCCTCATGTGATGCTTTGCTCCCTACTACCAGCACAACCCCACACATACCACATGAGTCTCCTATCCAACCAACCACCTATATGCTTTCATCCGACACCCAACCAAACACATCTATCCTTGTCTATAACACAACTTCACGACCACCACCCATACATTCAATGAAAACTAGAGCCAAAAACAACATTCGAAAGCCAATCGAGAAACTTAATCTCTCCACACAACTCTCTCACCCTTGTGATGTAGAACCAACCACTGTGACCCAAGCCCTCAAAGATCCAAAATGGCGTCAGGCCATGTCTGAAGAATATGATGCTCTTGTTCAAAATGGGACATGGGAGCTTGTCCCATCAGATTCTAGTCACAATATAGTTGGATGTAGGTGGATTTTTCGAACTAAACGTCACTCTGATGGTTCTATTGACAGGCACAAAGCACGTTTGGTTGCGAAAGGCTTTCATCAATGCCTAGGAATTGACTACCATGACACTTTTAGTCCTGTGGTGAAGCCTACTACAGTCCGTTTAGTTCTTAGCCTTGCTGTGAGTCGTGGTTGGTCTCTACGACAACTGGATGTATGTAACGCCCCGCTTGAGGTACGTTGTTACTGTTTCCTCTTTCGCTCTTATTTTGAGTTGATTTTGGTGTTATTGTTTGATTTAGTGTTGTGTTAAATGTTTGCCCTGAAAATTGGTTGAAAACAGAAGAAATTCGTCTGAGTGCACGGGCGAAGAAGAATCTTCGCCGCGGCCGAAGAGGTTGAAGCCACGAGGGAAGGTCTGTTGGATTAGCCACGCGGCGGATGTTTGTTTCACGCTGCGGCGACAGAATAAAATGTTGATTGAGTTTTAGATATTTTCTTCCTTAAGGACAATTTGACCTTTCTACCCCTAATTAGCAGAAAAAGTGGGGAGTTAAGTGTAAGGATATTTCATGGAGAATAGGTTGAGATAGGGGTGAGTTTGTAAAGAATCAAAGGATATGGATGGAATTCCCAAAGAAGAATAAGGGCAAAATAGGAATGAGTGTGTTTATATTTCATTAAAAGGAATTAGAATCAAAGAAACCCCTCATTCTCTTCTTCTCAAACGTGACTTCCCATCCTTACTCCTCTCAACTTCTCTTCTCTTCTCTTTTGATCAAGGTATTCCAAGGGGTTTTGAAGTGATTTGGGGTGGAAAAGTAACCTAAGGCTTCCTAAGGTAAGGATCTCTACTTAAGTTGTGTGATTTAGGAGTTTTAACCCATATTGAAATTTGAGGGTTTTCCTTCTTTTGGTTAAGATTAGAGGAAAAGTCAAGCTAAGCAAGAGAAAGGAAGGATTTGTGAAGTCTCTACATAGCAAGTAAGTAAAACCCAACCCAAGTTGAGATTTATGAATTTTTTTTGATTAGGGTTTTGATAGAAATGATGTATGTATGTGATATGCATGTATTATAGCATGTATGAAGGATTAAATAGAGATTTCTATGCTTTGTGAGTGTTAATACCTTGCAAATTTGAGAAATGGGTTGTTGGTTTGGCAAGGTAGTTGAGATGGAATTTAAGGGGTATTATGGACCCCCTTTTTTGGAAGTGTTTTCTATGGCAGGTTTTATGGCTTTGTGAAGGGGTTTTTCCCCATTTTGGATGGTTAAGAAAAGTTTTAGAATCATGGCTATGATAGAGTTTCATAGTGCACATGAGTTGTTTGATGAAATGCCTAATAGAGGTTTGAGTATGAGAAATGAACCTTAATTCTTGCAACATTGCATGTTGGCATTTCATAAGTGCATTAGTAGTGATGAACCATCCATAGGCACTAATTGTGCATTGAAAAGTGACCTAAGAAAGTGTAAGGAAATGGTTTATGCAATTACCCTATGAGTAGAGAGCTTAGTGGGTAAAATTACTCTAAGGGTAGAGAGCATTGAAAAAATGCTACAATAGAGTGAATTAGAAGATTAGTATAGTTGGGATGATGCTTTGTGATCATCACCCGACCGTTATGGGAATCGGATTGATGCTTTGTGATCATCATCCGAATAGCCCTTAGAGAGATGGGTCGATGCTTTGTGATCGTCACCCGATGAGTAGTAGAAATGGGTAGATGCTTTGTGACCACTACCCGGTTAGTTAAGAGATATGTAGGTTGATGCTTTGTGATCATCATCCAACGGCTAGTAGAAGCGGGTTGATGCTTTGTGACCATCACCCGATAGTGACTAGAAACGGGTAAATGCTTGGTGAACGTTACCCAAAATTCATGAGAAACGGGTAGGTGCCAGGTGATCTCCACCCGATAGTTAGAAAGAACCGAGTTGGTGCTTTGTGATCCTCACTCGGTAGTCACTAAGAACGGGTTGGTACGTGTGAATTCCACCCGATAGCCATAGAGAGTGAGATGGTCTTGTGTGAACGCCATTCAGCGTACCTCGTAAGACGAGGCTATGATGTTATTAGGAAGCAGCGAGCGAAATAGCATAAGGAAAGAATTAAGAGTTATTTATACGGGGAGACGAGAGAGAGAGTTTTACTTACGAGCATTATTTTGTGCTCACCCCGTTATTTCCTTTGTGGATGCGGAGTTCTAGGTGATGTTGCGGTCGGAGGGCGTCGGCAAGCAATGAGGAATAGCTACACTGTTTCCCCTGTTTTGTCTTTTAAAATACATTTTTTGTAAACAGAACTCTTTATGTATAAAAGACACATGCTTACTAATGAAAAGAAAAACTTTGGGCCCAATTTTCTATTGTTATTATGCATGCATTGTACAGTTTTCAGTAGATGTTACAATGTAAACAATGCCTTTTTGTAAGGTCATCTCTCTGACGATGTTTATATGTCCCAACCTCCAGGCTTTGTTGATTTGGATAATCCAACTCATGTTTGCAAGCTTCGGAAAGCAATTTATGGGCTTAAACAAGCTCCACGAGCATGGTACCATGAGCTTCGCAAATTTCTTGTTGCTTCTGGGTTTCACAATTCTCATGCCGATATATCTCTTTTTGTTCTAAACACTGGTGGTAACCTTCTCTATCTTTTGGTTTATGTGGATGACATTATTCTTACCGGTAATGATGATTCTATGGTTCACAAGTTTATGCAACTGCTTTCTCACCAATTTTCTCTAAAAGATCTGGGACACTTATCATATTTTCTTGGTGTGGAAGTTATTCCAAATAATCATGGTATACTGCTCTCTCAAAGACGTTACATTGTTGATCTTCTTACTCGTAAAAAATGATGGATGCTAAACCAGTACATACTCCATTACCTACCAGTCCTCCAGTTACATTGCACTTAGGTTCTCCTCTCAAGGATCCCACAGAGTATAGAACAATTTTTGGCAGCTTACAATACTTACTGATCACACGGCCAGACATTGCCTTTGCTGTTAACAAGCTTTCTCAATACATGCATCAGCCAACCTCAGAACATTGGATTCTTGTGAAACGTCTCCTGCGTTATCTGTGTGGTTCCTCTAGTGATGGCATTCAACTTTACCATGATTCACCACTCTCTTTACATGCCTTTGCTGATGCAGACCCGCTCTCTCTACATGCCTTTTCCGATTCTGACTGGGCTGGCAACAAGGATGATTTCACATCTACTAGTGCCTATGTTGTTTATATTGGTTGTAATCCTATCTCATGGAGTTCCAAGAAGCAAAGAACAGTTGCTAGATCCTCTACGGAGGCTGAATATAGGTCAGTAGCTGCCACATCTGTAGAGCTTAATTGGATAAGTTCTCTCTTGACAGAACTTGGTGTTGTTCATCTTTAATCACCTGTGATTTATTGCGACAATATCGGGGCAACCAACTTGTGTTCAAATCCAGTTGTTCACTCCAGGATAAAGCATGTTGCCATTGATTTTCATTTTATTAGTGAGCAAGTTCAAAATGGCACCTTACGTGTTTCTCATGTTTCAAGTGATGATCAGCTTGCTGATGCTCTTACAAAACCTCTTCCCAGGTCTCGGTTTCTTTCACTTAAATCCAAGATCGGTCTCGTCACACGACACCAATCTTGAGGGGGCATATTAGAGAGTCTTCCGATTCCTTCTCATAAATTGTTGTAACTGCTTCTATTTGTTTAATTTTTGAATTTGTATTTTAAGTTGCAGATGTACACTTATCTTTAGTGATAAGTTTCCAATCTGTTACAATTTTGAATTTGTATTTTAAGTTACAGATGTACACTTATCTTTAGTGATAAGTTTCCAATCTGTTACAATCTTGTGTATATATATATCTACTACCTTAATGAGAAGCCGTGTGGCATTTTTCCTCTCCTCTGTTCCTTTGTTTCTCTCATTTATTATAACTAGTCCTATTGATGAAGGCAAAAGAGAATGATGAACAGAAGATGCGAAGGAGAAGAAAATTAGGTGTGCTCCACTTTAATTTCTTGTAAGTCATCTGTGCTATTTTTTTACAATTGTTTGTCCTGGAATGGTAATTATATCTACATCTTGAAAAGTCTATTAATTATAAATTTTTTCGACTACATCATTATCCAAGTTAATTTCGATTCTTTTTTAGTTGAATATAAGGTTTTTCATACTCACTAGTGTTGCAATATTGCTTCTCGTTACTCCTTTCATCAGGTTTTGAAGATAAAAGTATCGAGGTTACAACACACAGATTTTATTGATAGAAGTTGGATGTAGAAATGGAGGCTTAAATAGAATAGTGCTGCAAGATTATGTTGACTTTGTCTCCACATTCTTTTGGGATATTGTGTTTCGTTTTCGTAGTTGTTTCCATGTCAAATTATATATCTTTAGGAAAAACTATTTAATAAAGAATACAAATGTGAATAGGAATATGAATAAAATTATGAATCTTATTAGGAATTGAAATATGAATTCCACTAAAAATAAAATGTCTCATGTACTACTTATAAATTTGGGGGTAAGAACCAATTCAAGGTATAAGAGAATGTGAGAATACAAGACATTTGATGTGAGGGTTATTAAATGCCATGGGTAGAGTTTCTTAGAAACTATGATGGTTTTTGCTCTAGGTATTAGGTTGAGCGTGGTTAGAAAGTGTGTTCTTGTATATCATGTTCATGAAACTATAGTGGAATTCTCTCATCCGTGGATGTAGGCAATGTATGCCAAACCACGTAAATATCGTATCTCTTTGTATGGTGTGATTTTATTTCTATATTATTAATCTCGAATGTATGTTTTTTGTTGCGCTATTTCCTTACACATTCATCACGTGTTGAAACTTATAGTTGGACTCCTTTGGTGACATTTAGAGCCACCCAATTGGAAACACAATTTGTGCTTAATTCTCTTAAACAATTTCGAAGATTTTCAAGCTAAAATTGTGGCTGCATGGTCTTAATCCCAGATTTTTTATCCCGCAATTTTTGAGCACCAATTGCAAGAGAAAAATAAGTCAGTTACCACTAAATTTACACTCCATTTTTAATAAAATTCTTTTTTCTCGAAATGTTAAAAGCATTTGATTTATCCACTAGTGGATGACCAAGACTTGGTGGAGTAGACCTCAGTGCATGACCAAGACTTTCCTCCATTCCTTCTCTTTTTATTTATCTCTATAATACGTGTGGAGTTTATCATGGCAAAATCTACTCCCCTGAACAAAGTCTTGCCTTGCTTCATTTTAAGAATACTTTTACAATTGATAATAATTATTCCTCTAGTGAAGAATATTCTTATCCTCCGACAGACTCCTGGAAAGAGAGTACTGATTGCTGCTTCTTGGGATGGAGTCACTTGTGATAGCTTCATAGGTCAAGTAATTGGCCTTGATCTTTCTTCTAGTTGGACTCGTGGTGCTGTCTTTGATATAACCCTTAATCAAGCCCGAATTCACCTAAACACATCACGTAAACATATCATAAAAAACTTGGAAAACAGCAGCTCCGTTCAACTGCTTCTTGTACAGCAGATTTTTCAAACTTTGGCCCCAAAATGTTGCAACTTCAACCGTCTGAAATCTTCTTCATTTCCAGCAAAATATCACCAACTTCAACAGAATCTAACAAAATTAAGACATCTTCATATGATGGTGTGGATATGTCTTCAGTTGCTCCTGGCTCCTTGGTGAACCTGTCTTCAACTCTGATAACTCTTGTTATCAGTTTTACACGCCTGCAAGGCGACTTCCCAAAAGACATTTCTGCCTTCCACTCCTCCAAAAGTTGAGTTTAATCGAAAATGTATTTCTAACAGGTACTTTTACCAAAGTATAATTAGAGCTCTTTACTGAGATTCTTGGATCTCTCTTACACAAACTTCTCACAAAAGTTACCTGACACAATCAGCAACCTTACATACCTGAATGTTTTGAATCTCTCTTATTCAAGTTTCTCTGGAAAATTGCCGAACAAAATTGGCAATCTTGGATACTTGAATATGGTGGATCTTTCTTTCAACAAATTCAAAGGGTCGATTCCTACATCATTTTGGAACTGCACGAAAATCACTTCTTTAGATTTGTCATCCAATAACTTCACTGGCCCAATTACGGCATCACTATCAAAACTTAGCTCAGAAGTTTATATCTCGGTTCCAACAGTTTCTCAAGGCAGATTCTAGATGTTTTTGGCAACCTCAGCAGCAAATTAACTGATATAGATCTTTCATCCAACAAGTTCAGTGGTTGGTTGCCATCTGCAGCAGTCAATCTTACACAACTTTCTATTTCAGATTTCTCATAAGATCGAGTGGTCTTTCAAATCTAACTTCTCTCTACATATCAGATAATTTTTTAGACGGAAGAGTTCCATCTTGGTTGTTTACTCTACCATTTTTAGAGAGATTATAGCTTAGAAACAACAAATTCACAGGTCCAATTGAGGAGTTCCATCAGCCTGGTTCAATGGAAGTTGTTTCTTTAATGAATATCCAGATTCAAGGTTCAATTCCAAATTCCATGTTTGAACTTTCAAGCCTTACAGTACTTGACCTTTCATCCAACAACTTGATGAGTGGCATTGTGAAGTCAGACATGTTGTCCAAGCTCAAAAATCTCAGTATCATTAACCTTTCGCATAACCCCTTACTATCATTAGTAACTCACAAAGCCAGCTTTACCTTGCCCAATCTTGAGGATTTCCATTTCTCTTCTTGCAACATAAGTGAATTCCCTAGTTTCTTAATAAATCAAAAAAAATTTGGTGTCATTAGACCTTTCAAACAGTAGAATTCCTGGCCAGATTTCTCAACGACAATTGGAATTTTTTCACAATTTGTACTATTTGAATCTCCCTCACAATATCCTGACAAGTTTCGTCCCTTTTGGAAAAAATTCAATGATGAATCTATTAGTTCTAGACCTTCAATCCGAGTTGCTCCAAGGCCCACTTTTGATGCTAGATGTGCCTAATATGGCCACCTTATTAGCTCTTGATAATATGCTCACGGGAGAGATCCCTTCATTAACTTGCGACTGGAGCTCTATTGAAATTCTTGACTTGTCTAACAATAACTTGAGTGGAGCAATTCCTCAATGTCTAGGGAACTCCGATACAATGTGTTGATTTATTACAATGTCTAGGGAACTCTAACACATTGGTGTCCTGAAACGGAAAGCCAGTATCTTACTTTTGATTTCAGTGGAAAATATTACAATGTGATGATTGGCGTATGGTAAGAGGCAGAGGACTTCTCTGGATAATTAAACAGAGTATAAAAACAAGAGAACCAGGAGAATTATCAGAATACATCATTATTATTAATTTTTATAATATCTATAATCAGGAGAATTTAACAACAGCCTCCATAGATTTAACAAGCTTTAATTCTAACTAATAACTGAGTCTAACTAAGTCAGCTCTTTTTAATCTTTAAAGTAGAGCTGAACCCGAACCTTCTTCAGTAGAGCATAAAAAGACTTCGCCAATATATTGTTACTAATTTCTTGTAACACCAGCGTTTGCAGCAACTAACTGGTGGAACCAATGATCCACTAACCCACTACCCAATCAATGAAATTCACCAGCACTCTTTGTCTCTTTGAAGGATGTAAGTAAATTACTGATCAGTAATAGGTCTTGCATCACTCATAAATGAAATTTTACGTGACAAGATATATCCAATAAAAAGGAAAAAAAACCCAACGATCCAGTAATTATACCAGAATCAAAATAGAATAAGTAATCTTAAATTTGAAAGAAAAAGGAAAAAAAATTAACAAATTTCTTGAAAATCCAATAGAACGTAAATCTACTTCGAGCAGCAGGGTGTGATAGTATCATAATGAGATTAAAAAGGCAATAAATTCTCACTGTTTTGAGGACGGCCGAGGTTTGCTAAGGCAGGCCGGGACCTTTGAAGCTCTCTCAATTCATAGCCAAAAACGCTTGAGAGCTTCTCTTTGGCCGCATTAATCACAAAAGCAGGAAGATTACGCTGAGAATAGTTTTTCGTAACCAAGTGAACAAGTTCCTCTCTCTTAATCGGACATCCCGAGTTCCGCCACGAGCTCTATTTCCTACAGCAATGGTTTTTAATTCGTATCAAAACAATGTACACTTATAGCAGAGTCTAATATCTCTCAGCTTGCTCCGCAGTTTAGCCAAGTAGACAAGGTTCTCTCCCTCTCCTTCTCCATCTCTCTCTCTCTCTCTCGTCTCTCTAATCCTGGTGATTTTTCTTTTGCTTTTGCGTAGTAACTGCTGTTGTTAGATATTGGTGAAGATTGAGGATGGACCGTCGGATTGGTGTTTTCGAGGGTAACAGTACTAACAGAGAGAGATGGACGTTTAAAAATGAGTTTTGGGGTCCGGGAAGACTTTTGGTGCTTTAATTGAAGGTGATATCTGAGCCGTGTTTATATGGGTTTGAGAAATATGTAGCCGTTGGATGGAAATCGGTCACATGGGTGATTACGCTGACTGGAAAGGCTAGACCACTGACGGTTGTTATGATAGGAACGCCGTAGGGGCGTTTGGTTCATCATATTATATTATTAGAAATGTTATACTTATGTTAATTAGATGATAGTTATTTTGAAGAATATTAGAAATGTTATATAAAATATATTTTATTAAATTAAAATAAATTGATAAGTATGTTATATTAATATGTTTAGTTTGAAATAATAAATTTGTAAGTATATTATATAGATTATTGAATTGTTATTTTTTTAATATTATTATTATAATATTATTTATTATTATTATTTAGATTATTTATTTTAATTATATGTATTTGAGAATTTAGCTAAAACTCTCTTATAATAAAAGTTTAAAAATTAACAAAAATACTCAAACCATCTAAAAGGACAGCCGATTGTCGGCCACCATCTCTAGTTGGTAGTCGAAACCGTCGAAATAGCGCACGACTGGCTGGATCTGGCCGTGAACAATGAAATATAGCAAAGATTTTTATATAAAGTGATGAGCAGAAAATAAATGAAAGAGTAAATATGATAAGTTTAATTTTTTCTATTTACTCTTCCAATCATTTTTTGTCACATCACTTTGTACATCAATCTTTGTAAGATTTCTTTATATGTCTAACATTATTGCTTGCATCAGAAGCTTTGTCAGGTTTATGTGGTACTTTCTCAGTTTCTTGTACATTTTAATGGTATTAATCTCACACCATATAAAGAGATATGATATTTACGTGATTTGACATAATCCAACTACATCCAAGGATGAGAGAAATCTATTATAGTTTTATGAACATGATATACAAGAGTATATAATACCAAAAACCCGGTCTATAATTAATAGAGTGGAAACAATCCTAGTTTCTAATGACGCTCAATTCAATACCTAGACTAGAAACAATCTTATTTTCTAAAATATTTTACCCACGGTGTTTAATAACTCTTACATCAAATATCTTATGTTCTAAAATTATCTCATAACTAAGAATTAGTACTCACCCCTATATTTTTAGGTAGTATATAAGACATTCTATTTCTTATAGGATTCATATTACAATTATTAATAAGACTCTCATAATTATATTATTATTTATAATTGTATTCTTTTTTAAATAGTTTTCTAAAAACTTACAATTTTACATTGAAATAACTTGGAAAACGAGCCACATATCCCAACAAATTTATTGGTTAATTTTAAGAAAATATCCTTGATGAAATTACCACAATGTCTTGAAACTGTGAAAATAATTTAACTGCAAGTTGTCTATATTTGAGAATCTTCAGGTTTAATTTAATAAGAGAGTTAATTAATATTTGTCTTGACTTCTCCTATTGGCAGTCCAAACATGGGGTTTTATTGATTTTTTTTTTTAAATTAATTGTTGGATTTGTGTTTGGAGAGAAGAAAGGGGAAAATTTTGTTTTTGTTATTCATCACACAAACACCGTGCAAATACAGTGAAGTCTTTACAGACTTTTTACAAGTAAAAGAGAAATTACACAAATGCCCTTAAGCCCTTAATACATATACTTAATATCCCCCCTCAAGTTGGTACATGATACAAATTAATCATGCCCAACTTGCCAAGTAAGTAATCATGTTGTTTTCGACTAAGAGGTTTGGTCAGCAAGTCAGCAACCTGCTCAGTTGTAGAGAGATGATGAATTTGGATGAGAACTTCTAAGATCCGTTATCTTGTAATATGACAATCGATCTCGATATGTTTCGTGTGCTCATGAAACACAGGATTAGTCAAGAGATGAATAGCAGCAGTATTATCACAATACATATTGGCAGGAGTTAATAAATCAACACCCAAATCTCTAAATGAACCAATAATCCATGTAAGCTCATAGGATAGTGCTGCCATGGATCGATATTCTGTTTCAGCAGAAGATTTGGACACAGTCTTCTACTTTCTAGATTTCCAGGATATCAAGAAATTACCCAAAAAGACACAAAATCTTGTTGTAGATCTTTTACTCATTAAGCATGAAGCCCAATCACTATCACAAAAGGCCCTTAACTCTAATTTACAAGAAGAAGGAAACAATAAACCAGAGCCAGGATTCAACTTGATATATCGGATTACCTTCATGGCAGCAGCAAGGTGTGATAAATGCAGGTTTGTGCATATGCTGACTAAGGAGCTGTACCACATAACTAATATCAGGCCTTGTCATTGTTAAATAGATCAACCGACCTATTAACCGCTGATATACATCAGGCTCATCAAGGAGTGGATCTACCTGCTGTTGATCACTGTTGTCATATGCAAAACTAGTCAACTTTGTGTTTTGTTCTATAGGTATGCTGGATGGTTTGGTAGAACTCAAACCAGCTTCAAAGATCAATTCCAGAGCATACTTGCGTTGATTAAGGCAGATTCCTTGATCTGATCGAGCTATCTCAAGGCCAAGAAAATACTTTAGTGTGCCAAGATCTTTAATATGGAACTTTGAAGCAATATAAGCCTTTGTGTGCTCAATGCTAGCCAAGTCATCTCCTGTCAACAATATATCATCTACATATAGAAGCAAAACTGTTAGTAAACCATTTTTCTTTTTGATAAAAAGAGAATAGTCATATTTGGATTGTTGAAAACCCCCTTCAATCAAAGCAGCACTAAATTTCAAGTTCAATTGCCGAGGGGCTTGTTTCAAGCCATATAAAGACTTTTGTAACTTGCAAATCTTATGTGCCTCATCTTTAGAATTAAAACCAGGAGGCATTTTCATGTAAGCATCCTCATAGAGATCTCCCTGCAAAAATGCATTATATACATCCATTTGATTTAAAGACCAACCCTTAATCGAAGCTAAGGCCAAAACAGATCGTACTGTCACCATCTTTGCAACAGGAGAAAAAAGTTTCCTTAAAATCAATCCCCTACTTTTGATTAAATCCCTTGGCTACTAACCTAGCCTTATACCTTTCTATAGTACCATCAGACTTATATTTTATCTTATAAACCCATTTACACCCAATTGGCTTGTGATTCTTAGGCAAATCTACCACTGACCAAGTTTTATTGTTTTCTAAAGCTTGAATCTCATGTTTCATAGCTTCTATCCACAATGGATCTTTAGAAGCTTCAGAGAATGAAGCAGGTTCAACCAAAGAAGAAAAGGAAGAAATAAAAACCAAATATGTTGGAGAAATATTACCATAAGAAACATAATTGGATATAGGATATTTAATGGAATAAGAAGATGTGTTTGACTTGATAGTAGGACATATATAGTCCTTGGACCAAATTGACGGCTTGGACACTCGAGTAGAATGTCTAGAAGGGAATGATGGGACTCTGGTGTTAATGTGAGAACAGGAACAATATGGTTAGATATAGAGGTTGATGATTCAGAAACTTGTGGTGGAATATTTGGTGGTACAGGTTTTGTGGTATGTGGAAAAGCAGTATTATCCAGTGGTGTATCAATGAGGAGATGATCATGTGTATTAGGTATAGGATAAAGTGGTGTATCAATATCAAATAATGCAAATGGGAATGTAGACTCATAAAAAATGACATCCCGTGACACAAAAAAAATTTTAGATTCAAGGTCATATAATATGTATGCCTTTTAAGTAACACAATAACCAAAAAATACACAAGCAATTGACCGAGATGAAAATTTATCATGATTATTGAGCTTAGTGGCATAAGTAAGACATCCAAAAACCTTAAGATGATCTATCGAAGGAGATGTGTCAAATAAAATTTCATAGGGTGTTTTGCTTTTGAGAATGGGAGTTGGAATTCTATTAATGAGATATGATGCAGTTTTAACACATTCTCCCCAAAACTTTGAAGGTATAGAAGCTTGATGCATAAGTGCTCTAGCAATATTCAATATGTGTCTATGTTTTCTTTCCACCAAACCATTTTGTTGTGGAGTGTACACACACGATGTTTCATGGATTATTCCTAGAGATGCAAAGAAATTGTTGGTGTCTTAAGAAATTCCAAGCCATTAATTATCAGATCTAACCTTTTTAACATGAGTTTTAAATTGCTGTTCAACCATTTTAATGAATTTTTGTAACAAAGTGGAGGCTTCAGATTTGTAAGACATCAAAAAAACCCAGGTGGCATGAGAAAAATCATCAACAATAGTTAAAAAATATTGTGCACCATTGTGAGTGGGCTCTTTATATGGACCCCATGAATCTACATGAATGAGCTCAAAAATGCACTTTGTAACTGAAGACTATGTGGGAAAGACAATCTGGTTTGTTTTGCCAAAGGACAAAATCATGCTTTCAGTTATATTACAATCAGCTAAATGTGGAATAAGTTTCATTCTTGGATTTGAAATACGACTGAGTCTTTTGTGCCAAAGATTAGACTTAGTATATGATGAAGAACAAGTCAACATTTTATTCATATGAAAAGAAATTGCATTACATGAATCTACATCATTACAATCAGATTCGAAAACAGAACCATTTGAAGTAGTGTGAAAATCACTTATTTGTGCAAGATTACAAATTTCATCAGGAAAAGATTCAAGTTGATAAAGACCATGTTTGACCTTACCAATCCCCTTCAACACTTCACTCGAGAGGTCCTGAAAAGTGCACAATTGAGGATAAAATATGACACTACAGTGGTTTTCTGCTGTGAATTTTGACACTGACAAAAGATTATATTTGAAATCTGGGAGATAAAATACTTTATCTAAAAGTGAGTGAGAATTTAATGAAACTGAACCTATGTGAGTAATAGGAGTTTGTTTGCCATTTGGAAGAGATCCTAATGAGTCAGAATCGGAAGGAAAAGACACACATGATTCAAGAAGCTTTTTGTTTGATGTCATATGATGACTTGCCCTAGAATCAATAATCCAATTAGTATTATTAAATGAGCTTAAAAGACTAGTATAAGTACTTGCTAGATTTGCAGAATGCTGTATGTTTTCTTTGCCAAGCAAATTAAGGAGATAATTGTATTGCTCTGTAGTTAGAACATGAGCTTGTGTCTGCATTTGGCCTTGAGAATTGCTAGTGGTGGATGCTAAGATGTTTGCGGAAGCTGAATTTGCGGTCTTGTTCCCTTTGCTTCCACTCTGTCCTCCATCCTGTCCTTTTGGTTTGTAGAACTTATGTCCTTCCGGATATCTATGAAGGTTCCAGCAATTGTCCTTCTTGTGATTTGGATTATTGCAATACTCACAGATTATCAAAGGCTTTTTGCCCTTGTAATTTCCCCTTTTATTTGCATTATTTGTAGAAACTAATGCAGTAGTAACTTCATTGTTGGATTGTCTAGAGCCAATTTGTCTTTGTGATTCATCTTGATTGACTATCGAATAGGCTTGATTCACTGTGGGCAATAGATTCATCATCAATATTGTACTCCTACACACATTGAAAGTCTCATTGAGACCCAATAAGAACTGAAGAAGCTTTTGTTGTTCTTGAAAGGTTTGATACTTCTTCGATCCCTCACAAGCACAATTAGGCAAACTGACCATGGACCAATATTCATCCCAAAGAACCTTTAGACGTGAATAATAGGCATAAACACTTTGCGTACCTTGATTAACAGAAGCTATTTCTTTGTGTATAGCATATATCCTCGTTCCATTGACCTTATTAAATCATTCTTTGAGATCTGCCCAAACAATACTTGCATTTGTCTCATGAACAACTCCCCCAAAAATTTCTTTAGATACTGAATTAAAGATCCATGATAGTACGATAGTATTTACTCTCTCCCAAAGACTCTGTAGAGATGAATCAAGAGTGGATTTGGTACAAGATCCATTGATGAAACCAATCTTGTTTTGGCTGTGAGCGCAACTATCATTGCTCTGCTCCAATGTGAATAATTCTCAAATCCTGTTAATTGTTGAGAGACAATCATTGCACCAGGAGTATCGCTCGGATGAAGATAGAGTGGATTGTGAAAATCGATTTGATTCAATGCCGACATTGTAGTTTGCCCTTGTTGCTCCATTCATGCAAATCAATTTGATTTTGCTTCGAAAACGAATTGGAAGAATTAGAGCTAAGATGTGTTTTAGGGCTATGAAAAAGAAGAGAAATTAGGATCGATTATTGCGATTATTGAAGAATCACATCATTGCTCTGATACCATGTTGGATTCGTGTTTGGAGAGAAGAAAGGGGAAAATTCTGTTTTTGTTATCCATCACACATGTGCCGTGCAAATACAATGAAGTCTTTACAGACTTTTTACAAGTAAAAGAGAAATTACACAAATGCCCTTAAGCCCTTAATACATATACTTATCCTAGGTAGTCCCTCCTTAACACACCACTATAGTACTGTCCGCTCAAACAAACTCACCTACCTTTGGCCCGAAGATGGAGAGACCCAAAAACGTTCGGGCTTTAAACCCGGAACCCCATCACTAAGATCAAGATGCGAGACAATTAGAAAATAAAAAAAAAATAAAAAAAAAATCAGAAACCGGAGATTTGTTCTGAGAAAAGAAAGTGAGTTTTGAGTAATACATGAGTTTACATTTCTTATCCCGCTCACAAGAATGATATATGTAATTTTCATTGAAAAAAAATAATAATTCATATGATGGGAATTTGGCATTATGTGGATTTCCTTTGTCACAGAAATGTGGCACTAATGACGGGAAACCGCAACCACCATTAACATTAGAAGATGATGCAGAGTCTTCAAGTGGATTCGGTTGGAAAGTGGTGTTGATGGGGTATGGATGTGGAATGGTATTAGGGGTGACGATGGGATATCTTGTGTTCTCAACAGGAAAGCCTCAGTGGGTTATAAGGATGGTTAAAGGAGGACACCCAAAAAAGGGAAAGAAGACTGAACAACAAACGTGGAGGAAGATGAAGTTAGTGCATCCAAGACGTTCTGTTGGCTGAGTATTGCTGCAAACTCGAAAACCAATGTTCCAAAAAGTTTTTCTTGATTAAGCGATTCTCTGTCTCATCTATCAAATTAAACTCACCCAATCGATTAAACTTATCCACCGCTTCATTAACAAGAGTCGATTAAACGTATCCACTGCTTCACCCAAACGTATCCGTCGCTTACTAGGTGCCGATCCCACCGGCCGTCGTTAACTTCGGTGACAGAGTGATTGGCGGCGGTGAAGAGTCGATTCTTCCTGTTCGAACTCTGATTTCGGTGCTTGATAATTATCATAATCTCTCCGGCTTGCCTTGGTAAAGCTATATCCGAAATTTGTCACAAAGCGCTGTAAAATTGTAAACTCTATGACTAAGTTTAGTTTTGTAGATATTTAAATTCATAGCTCTATAAAAGACGAGATGTTTGTGTTTTGGTTGTATCATATTTTCTTCTCTTTTCCCGGGAATTTTTTTTGGTTTTTTAACAGCTTAGAGGAGATATTTCCTCATTTCAATGATTCATAAGATTTTTATTTCTCCACAAATGAAATAAGTTTTCAAAACTTTATTTTTGACGAAAACCCAATTGAAATTCCAATTGGGTAAAGTTGAAATAAATCGCAGCATCATTAATCTTGAATTCCAGCAGATGCTTCTTTCTCAAAAGTTTTTTTTTTTTTGTTAATTTAATCATGTGAAAATTTTATGTTTATTTAAATCATTTTTTTCTCAATGGAGAGAAACGGAGATGACGATAATATCGTAGAAAATGAATTAGGTGATTGTGAAGCACCCATTTTGAATTCAAGCGTATCCTTGGATCATGTTGGAGAAGTACTTCATCTTTTTGCAAATTAATTGACTGGTGGTATTTTTTGTTCTTTTGGTCAATATATATATATGATTACCCTATGAAGGCATTTCATGTAGGATTACTGAAAAGAAACGCAAAGGAGGATAGATTTTTATCTATTCATGTCTCATTCATCTTTTTGCAACTTAATTGATGTTGTGTTTTCTATTTGCATGTCCTCCAGCTATTGATGCACCCGGTGGCTTTTTATTTGAATGGTGATCAGTCCTTTTGGATATATTTATTGCTAGAACAAATGAGAAACACTCTGCCGCTGCTGCATCCTACATTGAGGTGGGTTTGTGAGATTTTGGGTTGAGTTTTTTTCCTTTCCTTGGGCTTCACTTCCAGAAATTTCACTCTCTTGCATGTCTTTGGTTTTTCATGATTTGACTTAATTGTTGTTGTTGGTCCCTCCATGCTAAATCAGAATGAATTACAATAATTGCAATCTGGAAGTGAAATCTGATCCAGTTGCAGCACAGCTTTTTGGGTTTCTTGATTCAAAGACAATAAGGTCAAGGCTGATTTTTAATATTTAGTTTATTTTTTTCTTGCTTTTTGCTAAGGTCCCTATGATCCAGTTTTGATCCAAGCCTGGGAACATTGGGATGATCAACATGTTTCTGAAAATGATCATCCTAGAGCATTTCCAAACAATCAGGTTGCTTTTGATATCATTGATCAAAAGAAAAGACTATGTTGTGTTTGTTTTACAACATGGGGGTAAGGATCTTGAAAGCTTTGTGCTCCTGAATTTTGACGAAGCATGGAGTCTATTAGTTCAGGTAAATAGAGATTTATTTTATTGATATTTTTTGTTCATCTGCGAATCTTTGATCTGCTTCTTAACAAAGTGCCTATTATGTTTTATTTGTTACGGCAGCCCTAGCAGTGGCTGAATCAGCAAATGAGTTCATTTACTGTTAAACTTTGATTAAAGCTCTGAGTAAGTTCATTTACCATTAAACTTTGATTAAAGCTGGGTTTCTTGACTCAAAGAAAATAAGGTCAAGTTTTATTTCTAATAATTAGTTTATTTTGTGTATTCAATAACTTGATGGTGTATCAGCTTAAATTTATGGGACTCTTCTTATACTTCGTTTGGTCAAACTACCTTGGGGAGCGCAGCAATTTTTGGTCTTTTCTTTGGTGCTGGTAGCTTGATACATTGTGGGAAATCTTACTTTTCTCTTGCTACTATGTTGAAACCAAGTTTTCTGGAGACTCTGGGTATGGATTGGATCTGTTTAGGGCATGCGGATAGCATTCAGTGAAGGAGACATAAAGGTCAGACTTAACTTTTGCAATGTTTTTAACCTTTTCTCTTTCCCATATGTGCTTCTATAATTTACTCTACATTTTCGGGCAGTGGGTTTCCTAAAGCATTTGCATTTTTCTACAATTCTTTAAGTCACCTTAGATGGGGTAAGATGGAAAGGGTTTTTTTCCGAGACTTACTTTTCAAATGATTGATATCAAGGTTTTACACTTAGTTCTTGGAGTGAACAATGGTTGACGGCGTGTTTTTCTATAAACATTGTAGTATATTAATCATGTCTCCAAAGTAACGACTAATCCAGTTAGACATTAGCAATTTGAAGCCTCTGCCAATGAATTACTTGAAAGCCAATGCTGAATAGATCCTGTAGTCCATGGTTATGGTGTGTCCTTGTATCATAAGAAGATGAATCTACCACTGGATAGACCTTTCTGTTTAATAGGTTTTTTAATCTTTCTCTCCATGGACAGAGTCGGGTTAAATCTTTTTCCTCTATAAATTCTAGACCACTTATTGACAACATTTACTCCTTATATGAGGTCTTGCCATGGGCAACGTGGCTCATTTGTTGGCATATTCTCCTTGCTCATATGTGTGGCATGACCCACCGAGTGCTGGCTCATTAATACTGAGTTTTCATGACAGACTCTTGGTAATGGCAATATGAGCTTCTTCCACTCTCCTCACGAACGGCCTGTGATGATCACCACCTGCCCCACTAAGGACCTCAGGGAAAAGCTGTCCAGATACGGAAATAAAAAGACAAAGTGGAGCTTTGGCAGAAAAATCAAGGTAAGATTGATTAGTAATACTTATTCTTTTTGCTTTTTCCATAGATTATTGTTGTTATGGCAAAAAACAAACTACAAACTCATACAATTCTATGTGAAGTTTTAGCATGTGTATGCACGTGTCTATTCTTAACTTAGCAACATATATTCCCGTTACTTATGGCAGCAGACTCTATGGAAGACTCCTTACTAAAACTTTTTATGTCGTTGTTCAGTATGCTTGCAGGAAGGCTCTTGCAGACAGTCAATGAAATAGGTAGGTCTGATGAAGTGTAATGCAAAGAATGAGTAGTAGTGAAGCCTGGCAAAGAGAATTAGTGGAAAGCCTAAAGAGGTAATGCTAAATAAACAAGACCCCCCTCCCAACTCGAGAAGTAGTCGATCTCTTATTGTCAGAAAAATTGGTGTTAATCCTTTCACATTCATTGAAATATAAACTCATAATATCACCTATGAAAACAAATTACTGATTCTTAGCTAATCTCATTCACTCAATGGTGAAAAATAAAATTTATAAATATTTTGCTGTCAAAGGAATAACACTTGGACATTATAGGTTGGACACCCAAATCTTCTAATAACCCTTTTTTTTTTTTTTTTTTAAAGAAATTGATTTACTCTTACTAGTGCATGACCAAGACTAATTTTCTATAATCGAATCAATATGAAATTATTTCGGAGTATAAAGTATAATCTAATCACTACTATTTTTGAAATGTTGTTTCCTAGTCAAATTGATTTTCCAGAATTTGATGAGAAATAAAAATCAATTTCTTTGAAAGTTGATTTTTATTATCTTTCTGTTATATTGGTGTACGTTCTAGAATTATGCTGATCATTGGCTCTGTCAAACTCAATCATATACATTGACCTTGTTAGACTCAATCATGTGAAATCGAATCTTTTAAGATATACTGTATTTGCACTTGGACTGCTTTTGGAAGCTTGGAAATGGAAAGAAATTTGAGATGGTAATTCAAAACAGCTTGCGGTTGGACCAATTTTCTTCAATAGATCCTTTGTCCCGGCTCAAGGATGCAGAGTATTGTCAAAAATGTCTATGTTTTCTATAATTATTTCCATTCCCATTATCATTCCGAATCACATTCTCGTTCCCATTCCCTTCCCTTTCCCTTTCCCTTTCCCATTCCCATTCCTATTCCCATTACAATTACTATTCCCTTCCCCTTCTCATTCCCATTACTTTTCACATTTCCTCAACCATTGCCATTGCCTTTCTTATTCCCATTTCTTCCCATTCCGTTTCGCATTCCCCTTCCCTTTACCTTTCCCATTCCCATTACAATTCCCTTTGCCTTTCCCTTTCCCACTAAATTGTAGTTTAACAAGTGAGGTCTATTATAATTGTAATTTTTGTTTTATCACTGTTTATAACAATAACAGAAGCAACATAAATAAATTTTATTTAATTAAAATATATTTATTTTTAACAAACCTATAAGGCCCATTATAACAGTAAAACTTCATATGGGGTTAAGAGCCCATAAGCCCATTTTTAAAGGATTCAAAAGAAGAAAGAGATGCAGATAAACATGTTTGTACTTTGTACAGAAGGAAAGACAGAAGAAGAGAAAGGAGTAAGTGAAAGTGAAATTGAAAGTGAATTTTAGCAAATTGATTTTAAATTTTTGCTTCTAGTATAGCTCAATGTTTTTTCATTCAACAAATTTGCTGATTCCATAATCATTTTTACTATTGATTATATTTATAGTTATATACCAATTAATGTGTTTTTGTTGTTTATGATTCAATGGATTTTAATGCGATTCCATGAGGCAAGGATAGGAAGGAAGGGGAGGTTTTGAACCGTATAGAGTTTCTGATATAGGATTTCAGGTAAGGAACTCTGGGCATTCGAGAAAGTTTTTTAGTACCATATGCCGAGTGGAGATCTTTTTGATATTAATTTCTATTTCTTTGATTTTTTTTTATGCTGATACTGAATTCATGAATGACTTTGTTGGAAAACATCAGGCTTGTATTAATCAGGGTTGTGGTAAGCAATAAGCATGCTAATATATACGTAAAAGTTGAATTATGTGGGTGAACAATATTACCAAGATTCTGCGATGGTGACATGGAAAGGGCTCGAGCTTTAACCGGTGACAATTATTACAATTTTTACTACCGTTGATTTTTTAAATAACAACTTTCGTGGAGAGATTCGAGAAGCAATTGGAAAGTTTCATGCACTTTGTCTCCTCAATTTTTTCTCAAAACAATATGACAGGTTGCATCCCATTGTTACTAGGAAGTTTGATTGCTCTTGAGTCCTCAGACCTGTCTTCAAATAAGCTTGCTAGGAAAATCCTGTGGCAGTTGACAAGATTGAATTTTCTTCAAGTTCTAAATTTGTCAACAAACCAGCTTAGCTCTCTCTTTAGGTTCTAACTTAATCAATGGGACAATACCATCCGGGCTATTTGCTCTTCCTTTATTAAACAACATCGACCTGAGTTGCAACCAAAACTTGATGGAGTTCACTATACAACGCACTAATGCAAGTGTTGAAGGTTGGTGCTGTGCTGGAAGTAAGATTTGCTGAAAGTTTGAAGCTGTTTTGCTGCTATGGATGGACGTGCATGGTGTCTTGCTCGAGTTCGGTAGCTTAAGTCCTTCACGTATATTTTAGTGTTAATTTTGAATTAGTTGACTCACTTATTTTGTAATGAAGTTGTTAGGAGTGAGTGGTTTAGTGAGATTAAGTGAAAGTTCGACAGAGTTGAAACAAGAAGCAACAAAGATGTTATATTCAGACTTTTGTCTAATGAAATTGTAGTCCAGTTTTTCCTTCTTTCTCTTTTTCTTTTGGACAACCGGCATTAACAAAACACTAACATGGTATCAGAGCTGCATTAACCAACCATCATTTAACAAATTCACTCAAAAAAAACTCATTCAAAATCACCATCAAACTTCAACCTTCTGCAAGAACTAAATTTTCCAGAAAATAGTAACCAGTTTCAACATGGCTACTCAATCAGCTTCTCTCTCACCTCCAGTGTTCAATGGAGACCAGTATCACATATGGGCTGTTAGAATGAGAGCCTATCTAAGAGGACAAGGGCTGTGGCAGTATGTGGAAGAGGAGAAACAGCCACCGCAACTTGGTCCAAACCCAACCTTGAATCAAATGAGGATGTATGAGGAGGAAATGTCCAAAACTCCAAGAGCTCTTTCTCACATACATTCTACAGTAACAGACCTTGTATTTACAAGGATAATGGCATGTGAAACTGCAAAGGAAGCTTGGGATAGATTGAGAGAGGAGTTCATGGGAAGTGATACAACCCGAAACATGCAAGTCATGAACCTGCGCAAGGAGTTTGAAATGCTGAGAATGCAGGAGGTAGAGAAGGTTAAAGAGTATGTAGATAGACTCATGAGTGTGGTGAACAAAATCAGATTATTGGGAGTTGAGATGAGTGACAAGATGATAGTTGAGAAAGTGTTAGTCAGCCTTCCGGAAAGATTTGAGTCCAAGATATCTTCCTTAGAAGATTCAAAGGATCTCTCCCAAATCAGCCTCACTGAATTGGTTCATGCCTTGCAGGCCCAAGAGCAAAGAAGGTTAATGAGGCAAGATGATTCAAATGAAGGTGCTATGCTGGCTACTCAAAAGGGAGTGAATATGCAGGGAAGTAATAGAAAATATGCTGGAGATAAGAGAGGAAAAGAGAAGGCTGGTGGTCAATGGGGAAGGCAGAGTGGAGGAAGAAATTATCCACCATGTTCCCACTGCAAAAAAAAGGGGATGCAAGCAGTTCGGCCACATTCAAATATGCTGGAGATAAGAGAGGAAAAGAGAAGGCTGGTGGTCAGTGGGGAAGGCAGAGTGGAGGAAGAAATTATCCACCATGTTCCCACTGCAAAAAAGAGGGACATCCGGACAGCAAGTGCTGGTTCAGGCCTGGGATTCAATGCAGGGGATGCAAGCAGTTCGGCCACATTGAAAAAGTGTGCAGGAACAAGGCTGCACAGCCACCACAGCAAGCACAAAGTGCAAATGACCAAGAATGCATCAAGGTGAACCGTAATCGCTATTTGTAGCTTCATGCTACTCAATGCAGACCAGCAAAGATGTTTGGCTGATAGACAGCGGATGCACTAACCACATGGTAGCAAATGTGGAGAATTTTGTTAGACTGGACAGGACCTACAGCTCCAAGGTTAAGGTTGGAAATGGGGACTATGTGGAAGCAAGAGGAATTGGAGATGTGGCAGTCCAAACTCAGACAGGGACTAAGGTTATTTCTAATGTTCTATTTGTACCTGAAATTGCACAAAATTTGCTAAGTGTAGGTCAAATGTTAGAGAAAAATTATACCTTGCATTTCTAAAACCATTCTTGCATTATAAAGGATAGTGAAGGAAATGAGTTGTTGGGTGTAAGGATGCTTGGTAAAAGTTTTCCTCTAGACTGGAAAAAACCAGAAAACTCAGCATTAATCACCAAGGTTGAAGAGTCTGAGTTATGGCATAGAAGACTTGGACATTTTCACTACCTTGGAATTAAAGAGCTCAAGTCAAGGGACATGGTATTAGACCTGCCCGAGATAGAAGAGAAAAGGACTTTGAGCACAAGCCTGGAGAGCAAGTCACAAGCTGTAATTGATCCACTCGGATGTGTGTGGTCCAATGAAGACAGAATCTTTAAATGGCAGCAGGTACTTTGTACTCTTCATTGATGATTTCTCAATGGTGGCTTGGGCTTATTTCTTGAAGCAGAAAAATGAAGTGGCTGCTGTGTTCAAACAATTTAAGTTGCTAGTGGAGAATGAAGCTGGAACCTTGATCAAAACAGTAAGGACAGACAATGGAACAGTACACTTCAAATGAGTTCAAGACAATCTGCAGCCTAGCTGGAATACAACAGCAGTTCACAACACCATACACCCCTCAACAGAATGGTGTTTGTGAAAGAAGAAACCGAACCATTATGGAAATGGCTAGGTGTATGATGGTTGGAAAAAACCTCCCTAAAGTGTTCTGGGCAGAAGCTGTTAATATAGCAGTTTTCCTGCTGAATAGGTTGCCCACCAGGGCAGTCAAACATCAAACACCAATTGAGGCATGGAGTGGAGTCAAGCCAACAGTAGGGAACCTGAAAGAATTTGGAAGCATAGCCTATGTGATGATCCCAGCCAGCAAAAGGTCCAAATTGGATGACAAGGCAAAAATTGGGATATTTATAGGCTACAGCAGCAACTCTAAAGCTTATAGAGTTTATGTTCCTGAGTCCAAAAGGATTGTAATCACAAGGGACATAAAGGTTGATGAATGTGGAGTCTGGAACTGGGAAGAAAAAAGGGTTGATGTGCAAACTGAAACAAGTCAGAATGAGAGAAATAAGGGGCTGATTCAAGAGGTAGATTCAGATGAGGAAGAAGAAGAAGAACATGCTGTTAGAGGAACTAGAACTCTGGTTGATGTGTATGATAGGTGCAATATGGCAGTGGTAGAACCAAGATGCTACCTTGATGCTGCAAAATCTGAATTGTGGAGGGCTGCAATGCAGGAAGAACTAAGTATGATTGATAAAAATCAAACCTGGAAATTGGTACCAAGACCTGAAAAAAGGAAAGTCATTCAGGTGAAATGGATTTTCAAACTGAAAATCAACCTTGATGGCTCAATCTACAAGCACAAAGCAAAGCTGGTGGTAAAGGGTTTTGCAGCTGCACAAGAACCTGGCATTGATTTTTCGTAAACCTTTGCCCTTGCTAGGCAAGACACAATCAGTCTTGTTGGCACTTGTAGCTCGTTCAACTGGAAAATTTTCCAGCTGGATGTCAAGTCAGCATTCCTGAATGGATAGATTTCAGAAGAGCTGTATGTAGAGCAACCCGAAGGCTACAAGGTTGAAGGAAAAGATGACTATGTGTACCTACTGAGGAAGGCCTTGTATGGCTTGAAGCAGGCCTCTAGAGCCTGGTACAGCCGAATAAATGACCATTTGTGCAGCCTTGGATACACTAGAAGTCTTAATGAACACACTCTCTACATTAGGAAAACTGAGAAAGGAGTGGCTGTGGTTTCTCTCTATGTTGATGACTTGTTGGTGACAGGGAGTAATCCTGATGAATTGGACCAGTTTAAGTTGGATATGCAAGCTGAATTTGAAATGACAGATTTGGGATTGATGAAGTACTTTCTTGGCATGGAGATAAATCAGGCTGCTGGTGAGATTTTTGTGTGTCAACAAAGGTATGCAACCGAGCTTCTCTTAAGGTTTGGAATGGAGAATTGCAAACCAGTGAATACTCCACTGGTTCCCAACCTGAAATTACGCAAAATGATGGTGCAGTAGGGCCCTTGATGAAGGGAAATACGAAGCTTAGTGGGAAGTCTGCTGTATTATCGCCACCAGACGACCTTATGTTCACAAACAAGTTATCTCTCAAGGTTTATGAGCAACCCAAGTGAACTGCACTTTAAGGCTGCAAAACGTGTGCTGAGGTATGTAAAGGGAACCATCATGTTAGGCATCTATTTTAGGAAGGCTGAAAGTCTGAAATTGTTGGGGTACACTAACAGTGATTGGGCTGGATCCTTGGATGATGCAAGGAGCACCTTTGGTTATGTGTTTTACCTGAATAAAGGTGCAATCAGTAGGCTGTTAAGGAAGCAAGAGATCGTGATACGCCTCGCTGAAGCTGAGTATGTCTCTGCTACAGCAGCAGTGAACCAGTCTGTGTGGCTGAGGAAAATGTTGGATGACTTGCACCAAGTGCAGGGTGGTCCTACGCTGATCTTATGTGATAACCAGTCAGCTGTGGCAATGGCAAAGAATCCTGTACTCCACGACAGAACTAAGCATATTAAGATCAAGTATTATGCTGTTAGGGAAGCTGAACAGTGTGGGGAAGTAACCTTAGTGCACTGCAGAGGGGAAGATCAGGTTGCTGACATTATGACAAAGGCTTTGTGCAAATCCAAGTTTGAAGCTTTTAGGCTAAAACTTGGTGTTTCCAGCCAAAGCACCAAGGTGGAGTGTTGAAGGTTGGTGCTGTGCTGGAAGTAAGATTTGCTGAAAGTTTGAAGCTGTTTTGCTGCTGTGGATGGACATGCATGGTGCTGTTCTGGAGTTCAGTAGCTTAAGTCTTTCTGTATATTTTAGTGTTAATTTTGAATTAGTTGACTCAGCTTATTTTGTAATGAAGTTGTTAGGAGTGAGTGGTTTAGCTGAGATTAAGTGAAAGTTCTGACAGTAGTTGAAACAGTAAGCAACAGCATGTTATATTAAGACTTTTGTCTAATGAAATTGTAGTCCAGTTTTTCCTTCTTTCTCTTTTTCTTTTGCACAACCGGCATTAACAAAACACTAACAGCAAGACCAAGACTTTCCTTCTCTTTTTATTTAGATAGACATTAATTTCATCTTTAATTCTCTTTTTATTTAGATGGACATTAGTTTCTGTTTTCTTCTGTTTCAACTTTGTTTCCCTGTCCATAGTCTGATTATACCGCGACATGTTGTGCCTAACCTCGACCCTCCATTTGTCTTCTACTTATAACCGTATCAGTTCTTTAGATTTCACAAGCAAAGAAGATGGGCTTTCTTTCCTTGGCTTATCAACTTCTCTTCCTCCAATCATTGCTCTTGCATTCTCAAAGCTCTACAACAGTCTGTTCTCAAGACCAGAGTTTTGCACTGTTCTCAGTATCTTCATTTGGCCCGTCTGTGGGGAATCGGCACTAAAAGTTACTTGATTCCACAAAGACAAATATAGGTTTTCTAAATTTTGAGTTAGGAAAATTTGGGATTAAAGGAAGAAAAATACTGTTTGTTTCCTGGGAATTTACGATCAAAGAGTAAGAGTATTCTGTTGGGAATTTCCTTAATCCCATGACCACCACCGCCTACGCAAGTGGCTTTCCGAGTAACGACCGCAAAGAGCTTAATCATCACAATTGCAGTTGTGGTTGTTTGATGTTTGTGCCAAGAGACTCTTTAGTTGGTGTTGAAAAAATCAGAGAACTTAGTGATAAAAACAGCAAAACAAGAATTATCAATAGATATAAGTATGGGTTTCAAGGATTATCAAATGCCAATAGTTCTGAATTTCTTGAAAAGTTTACAAGAATTATCAATAGATATGAATTTCTTGGAAATTTTGCAATATAATGGATCTTCAGTTTTACTCAGTGTTCTGAAATTATTGGGAAACATTGTTAGCTCTACTGCCGTGAAATTTGTTTTAATTGTTTGCGGCTGACGAAGAATTTGTGAAAGTACTTTTATTATCTCTAGTATTGGTAAGCTAGGCTTGTATTTGATCACTAAGTAGTTCGACAACAGGACAAAAAGGAATGAATCTTCTTGATTAGTTTAAGTGGAAATTAGGTATTTTCATGATATTGACTTAATACATCTGGAGCTTCGCATGCTGATACAAGATTTGACAAAGATCAAAAGAGGAGAGTGCTCTGTTTGTTTTCCGGGAAAGCTGATGGCCAACCCTGAAGTTTCAAAGAAAAAGAATATTGTAACCAACTACGAATTCAACATGAGTGTAAGATTTTCTTAATTTCTGATGAGATTTGCCTCTGCTCTCTAGTCTTCAGATAAGTTTCTTCAACTTCATCTCATGAGTTAAAATATCGGTTAAAAAAAAGTATTATAAAAACATCCTCATTTTCAAAAAAAAAAAAAAAAAAACCTCTGCGTACAAAAATCTTGTATTTTGCATGTCAGTTCACCACTAATTAATTCACTTTAAGCCTCCAGAAGGCTGTCATTCATGTGACCTCTGTTTGGAAGTTGCCAGAAAATCTTAAGAAAGATAGAATTTATGCTTATATAATTGCTTTAACAGTTCTCATTGAAAATCGATCTATGCTATACTTGAAGTTGTTTCTGAATACCCCCCAAATATATTATTTCTCTTGGAATACAATCCTATGCTACATCTTTGCTTAAATCAGTGGTTCGTATTAAAAATTTCTGAGCATTGATAGTGAAATGTTTAATTCCTCACTATTTCTTTTGTCCTCTATTTGTTCTTTCGGAAGAAATATGTTAGTTCTGTAGTATATTTCAGATTCTCAGTTTACCAGATGCATCTTTATTTCTTGCTTGGTGATTTTGGACAGCAGTGCTGAATTCTAATTTATGATTTTTAGCAGCATCAGAAATTATGCAATTAGTAGTAACAATTGTTTTGATGATGGGAAAGCTACGGTGCAGAAACAATCTGAGTTAAAGAGGATATTTGTTGAAACTAATTTCAGAAAGGAGATACAAGAAGCCTGTGATCACTCTACGTCAATATTCTTTATTTTCCGTACACTTTATTTCATGAATAGCTATATATCTAAAGGCTATGGAAGCCCAAGTATGGACTGAAGCATATATGCTAAAAAAGAAACCAACCAAAGTTCCTTAGACATATCTTTAAAATTGATATTCAATGTAATTGCAAATATTTATCTTTCAGTTCAATCTAATTGCCAAGAGATTGAATTATGAGTCCAAAAATTCATAGAATGAATCAAGTTTTGCTCCGAGGATAAACTAAAAAGATGTGAATATAAGGAAATGATGAAACAGTGGTCATATATCAAGGATTTTGCACTTGAATCATCAATTTGCAATTTCCCATTCCCACCGTAAGTTTTTCATTCAAAAAAATCGTTTAATTTCCCATTGCGGTTTCGTCCATAATTCATCGCTATCCAAGTTTCACATTTCAAGATTGCTGGAAAACAAATTTTTTAACAATAGAACCCATAGCCAAAGTCATTGATGAACCGGGATGTGAAATAGAAATGAAGTTTTGGATTCAAATTTAGAGAAAATTAAGATTTTGATGGAAAGCAGAATGGTTTAAGGAGCACTTGTTTGTGAGGTTTTGGTCTTCGGTTGCAAGAGAGTTACTACTGCGGAGTGCAGTGAATTCAGGGTATGGAGTAATTGGACAGAGCATATGATTTGTGTTTGTTTAATGTCTGTGTAATTTCATTACCAGAACTTATGCATTTAAATGTATATTATTACTCAGCTCTTTGAAATTTATTAGCAACTATTCTCATCGGCCAGAACAATGTATATTATTATTTTCTTGTAGTGAGACCAAGACTTTATGCTAATTAAATTAGTGGAGGAGTCCTCTACCCCAATCTTCACGTACCCAGAAGTTACACACACCGCAAGTGTAACATCTATCAGATTATCACCATCCTGATCAAACTTTCTTCGGCTGGAAATGCAGGACTGGAAAGTGAGATAAACATTATTGTTTCTAGACTTGTATTTAACTTATTGGGGAAGTCATGTAACCCGTTCCACACTGCATGAGCTTAAGAACAAAAGCTATAATTTTCAAGAAACTTGAATATTAAGTTTGGCTTCGCATAAGGAGACGAAGACTGAAACAGAGGTGAATATAACTGGATCCGTAATTTTGTTTGCATCGCTAATTATACTGCAGTATGCATAAGGCCTATTTGCAGTAGCAAATATCAAGTCGTAAAAATTGTCATCAAAACCAAATAACTGATACGGCTAGACTCATTAACACAAGTTTCTGCGATTGAGAAGATAAAATTAAAACAGCATTAATTCCTGCATAACATATCTCCATCAGCCTCCCAGAATTAATTGCTTTGGCACCACTTGGAAAATGACATTTGTGATCTATAAGATGTCAACAGTTGACCAAGGCTTAAAGCAGTGAATCTTCTATTTATAATCATATCTGTTCTTGTGAATTAAAGAAAGATGGGTTGTCTAACTTGGTGTTATCAACTTCTCTTCCTCCAATTTTTGTCCACAATCGTTAAAATTAACCTGGCTTAGAATTCAGATGTTAATAATGAGATCATGTTCAACTGTTTACCTTCAAAATTTTGAGTTCATAAACATTTGCAGTCATAGGAATGTAACCTTCAACTCAGAAAATAGATAAAAACAGGGGAAATGCAAAAAAGATTTATGAGATCAGAAATGTGTATTGAATTTCAAGCAATAACATTAACCATACATATATCATCTTAACCATCTATGATCATTGCACTTTTGCTTCGGCGCACAACTTCTACTGTTCAAATTAGATTATCTCAATATTAGATTTACAATCAAAAAAAGAAAATTACAGCAAAGAAAGTGACTTGAAGCTCTCCAAGATTATTTTTCTATATAAAACAATCGGTGCATACAAATCAAGTCAGAAAGTGAGATTGAAAATTAGCATTGAAATTATTGTTTTCTAGTTAGTAGACCAAGACTTATAATTAAAGTCTTGTAGCCCGATCCACACTTCAAGAGCTAAAGAACAAGCTATCATTTCAAGATATGTAAACCATAATTGTCGATGACTACAGCAGAGAATGAAAAAAGAATAATGGATGGGACAAATGTTCTTTGTTGTCTATGATATATGTAACAAAGTGGAAGCGGAAATAGTGACATTTTTGTTTTGAAGCCATTAGACCAAGACTTTATATACGCTAATCAAATTATTGGATAAATTTAATATTGACGAATATATGTTGTGAAAACATATTATAAGAAATGGTTCATCTTTCAAAGAAGAAAATTACTCGCTAATCAAGGCTTTATACACGCTGATCTCAAAAGAAGAAAGTTATCGAAAAGAAAGTGACTTCAAGCTCTCAAGATTATTTTTCTATATAAGATAATCAGTGCATACAAATCAAGTCAGAAAGTGAGATCGGAAATTAGCTTAGAAATTATTGTTTTCTAGTTAGTAGACCAAGACTTATAATTACATTATTGGAGAAGTCTTGTAGCCCGTTCCACATTGCAAGAGCTAAAGAACAAGCTATCATTCTTAACATATGTTAATTATAATTGTTGATTGGCCCCAACCACGTAACTAGAAGTTAATATGTTTTCAGCTACGCGATCTCCTAAGACATTCATCATGTTTTGAATCTTAAATTGTTAAAGCCACCCAATTGGAAACACAATTTATGCTTAATGTCCCTAAACAATTTCTAAGATGCTGAAGCTAAAATTGTGGCTGCATGGTCTTAATCCCAGATATTTTGTTCCGCAATTTTTGAAATGCAATGACCTCCAAAACCAAAACTCTATAAATATGAGCACCAATTGAAAGAGAAACGTAAGTGAGTTACCACTAAATGTACACTCCATTTTTAATAAAATTCTTTTTCTATTTTTTTTCACTAATTATTATATAGTTAAACGAAAAACATCAGGACCTTATTCCGCAACATTATGACAAGAGTAACAAGTGTAGAGAGTAGACGATGTTGAAGGGTTTCGCAAAACATTCACATGGGGTGTAACAGTTGAGACGTCAGATGTATTTTCTTCTAGTATATTGACAATGCTTCATAAGACTCTTTAAAAGGAGGTGCTCCGTGAAAGGGGAGTATTAGAGTAGTTATGAGTCGTTTTTTATAGTTGACGATGAAGAAGGGATTAAGCCATCCCTGCATAAACTAGTTGAGAGCTAGAGTTGCTTCCCTGGTGAGTCCATGGCAGGACAAAACCAATAGACCCCGAGCTAATGAATGACATATTTATGTGTAGGTTGAGCCCTTCACAAGTGTGATGTTGGGGTACGACATAGGCCATTCCATTGCGTTGATGCTCTAGGTCCATAACAAATGGTATCAAAGTAGGAAAGAAGACATTAACACTATAGCGTTCCTTTCTAAACGATTCCTGCTGAAGGTATATATATATATATATATACCATGAATAAGCTTGTAATAGTCCATTAATGAAGTTAATTAATTAAAATAATTATGTCATTATCATTAATAATATTTTTTAGTGTCGAGATCATTATTAAAATATGATTAAGGCACCTCTCATGACACCAAAACTTTTCATACTCTTGTCATATTCCTATGATAATTTCTTTTCTACTTTCTCTTTTCCTTTTTTTGACTAAAAATATAATAAATTTTATATTATCATTATCCATGCAGCCGTTATATAATTATCTTCCTTAATAATAATAATTAAAAAAACTATTTTAATTCATTGTTCTCCTCTATAAATGTTCCCACGACCCTACACTTGATCTATACTACCACAAATCCTCTCCTCAATCTCTCCAAATATCACTATTTCTTTAAGCTCAATTCAAGCTCCACCATGATGAACCAAAAGTTCAACAAGTCTCAAATCCTGATGCTGTCTCTCTTGGCTGCACTTCTCTTCATTACTCCTCTCTTGTCTTCCTCTTTGAGGCCTACTTACCTCTACATCATCACCAATCTTCTCATTGTAGCTCTTGGAGCTGAGGCCGGTCTTCTCTCTCTGTTCTTCTCTAAGCCTCCATTAGAAGATAAAAAACCTGCAATTACTGTTGCATCAAAGTCTGGAGTTGTGGAAGCTTCTTCTCATAATAATAATTCTGAGGGTAAGGAAAAGAAGGGTAGAGTTGTTGAGAAATCTGCTTCTGAGAAAATCCCAAGAGGGGTTAAGGTCGAAAGGGTGAGGAAATGTCCCTCAACTCCGAGTCTTTTCTTCATTGGAAATGGGGAGACTGATCATCAAGCAGAAGAGCAGGTGGGTTATGAGAAGTTTTATGAAGAAGAAGAACAGGAAGTTGGTGGTGGGCTCAGTGGGCAAGAGTTGTATAATAAAGCTGAGAATTTTATAGGCAACTTTTACAAGCAGTTGAACATGCAAAGAGAAGAGTCATGGAAGAGGATTCATGGGTTCTATCAGAAAGCCTTTTAAATCAATCAAATGAGATAAAAAGTAATTAAAGTCAGTCTAGGATATCATTGGTTCTGGGGTTAATTAAGTTATTGGCAGCTAGTGGGGAATGATCATACAATTTCATTCATGATTCTTCCCTTTATTGGGGTTTAATTATTAATATTGTAGAGAGATAATCATGCTATGGTTGTTTGATTTTCTCTTATATTACTGCTTCTGTAGCAGCTAGTAATTAAGACACTTCATACAATATACTTAATTTGATATGGGGTGTCATGAAAAACAAGAACAGCTGTAGAGCTGCTTGTTATATCTCAGTTTCTCTATGAATATACATATTATATCTTTATAGTTTTCTGCCTCATTATATATCATCATCTTCAATTTACTCTTGCATGGCAATTTTACGCCTGTTCTATCTATGCAGTACGCATGGCTAATAGTTACATAATAGAACAATCTTGCTGACATTTTCTATATAAATGCCACAAATATTGGGAACCAAAATTGTCAAAAATGTCACAAGAACAGTAACTGATGGATCTCGATTGTATGACCTCAAAATGATACGTAATTACACAAGTACACATTGACAGAAGAATAACTTTTCATTGGTTATAAGCTAGAAAATGGTAGCCAGCTAGATATCAGTGTTCGATCCTTATATGGGATTGGTTGTCTGGTTCATCCTGCTGCTTTTATTAAGTTGATAGACGGGTTTGATAAGGATAGTTTACAACATTCCATTTTTGCATGGAGCCAGGTCAGTTTTGATTCTTCATAATCTGGAAGAAGAAAGGCACTGATGATCAGCATATTTAGGAATCATGACTCATTTAACACTGCCGAAAACTTGAGAGGTAGCTTTCTGATGAAGAAGAAGAAGAAGGTAATTAATGAAGTTAAATTATTTTAGACAATAAAATGGAGGTACTGAGAAAAAAGAAATATATAAGATATTCTTATTCTTTATCAAATATATAAAAAAAAAAAAAAAAAAAGAGAGAAACGAATATGCTTAGATTCTGCTTTTCATAGAAGTATCAGGAGAATTATTCAAGAATCGTAACTTTCATTTCATCACCAATACAAAAGAACTTTTGGAACTCTCCTCTTATGGTTGAATAACAAACCCTTTAATCACTGGGGTTAGCTATATCCAAAAATTTTGTGTTTGAATCGTAGGAGAGACATCTATTACATTTGTGTAATTATTTTGGTTTATTAAGTTTATAGGATGTTTAATGACCTTGAACCACTGGTGCTTGTGTCCAGTACCTTAGTTATTAAAAGAAATACAAAAAAGAACTTTGGGCTTGTTAAGATACCATATTCTCTGTCTATTTAAGCTGAGGTTTACCATTATAAGAACAGTAGAAGATACATTGAACACACACATCAATCTCTCACAAGCAACATATCTATGCTTGACACTAAATTTGGAGTATTAAATCTTGATATCTAGCTGGCATTTTATCCTATGATTCTTTGCCTCCTCCCTTTTCTTTTAAGTTTTGGCTTATTTATCATTGATGGTAACTTATATACATTGTATCAACAGAGCTTTCACCTAACAGAATTTTTACTAACCACTCCGGTTATACTAGACATCACTATGCTAATAAAATTATCTCCTTCAAAGGTTTTGCCATCAGCTAGTTTCAGTGATGTGCTGGAAAGTAGTATTTGCATCAACTAGTCTTGTTGGTGTGCTTGGAATAGTTGCATAAATTGTGTTTGTTGCAGATACAGGTTTATCTTAGATTTTGTCCTCTTTTCTTCTTTTTCTTTTGTTGACAAAAAGTTGATACCCTTTTTCTCATTTCTATGTATGGTGGTAATTGACTGCATACAAATAGCACATTCTTTCTTTGAAGTTAGAAAATTCCAATTTGTGTCTTACGGCTTGTGCTTGTGGGGGTCCATGAGGCCCTGCAAGCTTGCATTTGCAGAATACAGTGATCCTTATCTTGCTTTTTTCCTTTGAAAAGTTTGCCATTTTCTGATGTCTGTCAATGCCTTTCACTGGTTTGTCTTCTATCTAACCTCGAGTATTTATCGTTGTTTATACCGTCGTTTTGACTCAATTCTATCTTATATATTTTTAGAGTTAATTAAAAAACCCTCCTTTGATCTTCAAAATCGTTGAAATGCTTGATATTTATAATCAATCTCATAGGGTTTAACTATTTTTTTCATTAACCAGAGTGTTCGGGCCAGTTTACACGCACTTTAACTAATCTCTAAAGTTTATTGAACACTTTACAAGCTCAAATGACCAAGTAAGCTACAATGTTATTGTGGTAGGTGACCCTAAAGTTTGAACCAAAAAACTTAAGGAAGAGAACAAACCTTTACCAATCCCGTGGGGGTTGATTTAACTATTTCGATAATTGATGATACAAAATGTGAGGTTGAAGTTGAATGTAGTTTTCCGAAATATATGGATAAATACAAGTCTCATGTGAGCCCAAGTAATTTGAATTGGCCCCAATGGGCCTTTTTATATTGGATTGCAGCTTGTAGGTCCTCTAGTCATTCAGTAATGGGCTGTAAGTCTAGGTCCAAAACTAGATTGATCCCTAAAAGTCGGTGTTGATGGGTGACATTAAAAAATATCATAGGGTTTAACTATTTTTTTCATTAACCAGAGTGTTTGGGCCAATTTACACGCATTTTAACTAATCTCTGAAGTCTATTGAACACTTTACAAGCTCAAATGACCAAGAAAGCTATAATGTTATTGTGGTAGGTGACCCTAAAGTTTGAACCAAAAAACTTAAGGAAGAGAACAAACCTTCACCAATCCCGTGGGGGTTGATTTAACTATTTTGATAATTGATGATACAAAATGTGAGGTTGAAGTTGAATGTAGTTTTCCGAAATATATGGATAAATACAAGTCTCATGTGAGCCCAAGTAATTTGAATTGGCCCCAATGGGCCTTTTTATATTGGATTGCAGCTTGCAGGTCCTCTAGTCATTCAGTAATGGGCTGTAAGTCTAGGTCCAAAACTAGATTGATTCCTGAAAAGTCGGTGTTGATGGGTGACATTAAAAAATATCATAGGGTTTAACTATTTTTTTCATTAACTAGAGTGTTCGAGCCAGTTTACACGCACTTTAACTAATCTCTGAAGTCTATTGAACACTTTACAAGCTCAAATGACCAAGTAAGCTACAATGTTATTATGGTAGGTGACTCTAAAGTTTGAACCAAAAAACTTAAGGAAGAGAACAAACCTTCGCTAATCCCGTGGGGGTTGATTTAACTATTTCGATAATTGATGATACAAAATGTGAGGTTGAAGTTGAATGTAGTTTTCCGAAATATATGGATAAATACAAGTCTCATGTGAGCCCAAGTAATTTGAATTGGCCCCAGTGGGCCTTTTTATATTGGATTGCAGCTTGCATGTCCTCTAGTCATTCAGTAATGGGCTGTAAGTCTAGGTCCAAAACTAGATTGATCCCTGAAAAGTCGGTGTTGATGGGTGACATTAAAAAATATCATAGGGTTTAACTATTTTTTTCATTAACCAGAGTGTTTGGGCCAGTTTACACACATTTTAACTAATCTCTGAAGTCTATTGAACACTTTACAAGCTCAAATGACCAAGTAAGCTACAATGTTATTGTGGTAGGTGACCCTAAAGTTTGAACCAAAAAACTTAAGGAAGAGAACAAACCTTCACCAATCCCGTGGGGGTTGATTTAACTATTTCGATAATTGATGATACAAAATGTGAGGTTGAAGTTGAATGTAGTTTTCCGAAATATATGGATAAATACAAGTCTCATGTGAGCCCAAGTAATTTGAATTGGCCCCAATGGGCCTTTTTATATTGGATTGCAGCTTGCAGGTCCTCTAGTCATTCAGTAATGGGCTGTAAGTCTAGGTCCAAAACTAGATTGATTCCTGAAAAGTCGGTGTTGATGGGTGACATTAAAAAATATCATAGGGTTTAACTATTTTTTTCATTAACCAGAGTGTTCGAGCTAGTTTACACGCACTTTAACTAATCTCTGAAGTTTATTGAACACTTTACAAGCTCAAATGACCAAGTAAGTTACAATGTTATTATGGTAGGTGACTCTAAAGTTTGAACCAAAAAACTTAAGGAAGAAAACAAACCTTCGCTAATCCCGTGGGGGTTGATTTAACTATTTCGATAATTGATGATACAAAACGTGAGGTTGAAGTTGAATGTAGTTTTCCGAAATATATGGATAAATACAAGTCTCATGTGAGCCCAAGTAATTTGAATTGGCCCCAATGGGCCTTTTTATATTGGATTGCAGCTTGCATGTCCTCCAGTCATTCAGTAATGGGCTGTAAGTCTAGGTCCAAAACTAGATTGATCCCTGAAAAGTCGGTGTTGATGGGTGACATTAAAAAATATCATTGGCCCCCCTACCCCCAAAAAAAAAAAAAAATTAATGAGAAATTTTAAAATATTTCATAAATTAGGGTTTGAAATCTTTTAAAAATATAAAATTCGATTTGTTTATTTCATTTTACCAAAAAAAAGAATCATTGATTGGGTCCTCAAATCAAGTATTCATATTCTTATTATGTAAAAGGCAAAAATCAACTACTGTCTCTATAGAAATGAACATAAAAAAAAAAAAAAAAGGTTGTGTTTTGACTCCTTAAAAACCAAATAATAATATAAGGTCATATGGGCAAAATAAAGTCCAAATAAAAGAAGTCTCAAACAGCTTATAATAAGGCCACCAGAAGGCAGATGAAGCTGTAGAAGAAGGCTGCTGAATAAGTTTGAATTGAATTGTTAAGCAATTAAGAATCAAATCCCAACAACCAAGATAAATAAATAATTCATACAAATGATTTCTCATGAAAACTCACCAGAAAATGACTTCATCAATACAGCTGGGATGTCTATGTCAAAATCTTGAATAAATTTTAAAGAATAATTTACAAATGTTCACGCAAACAAGAGCTAATCAATTTAATCTTGCTTAATAAACGCTACCAAAGTTGATTAATTTGGATTAGTTTTACATCAATCAATAATGGGTAAGGAGCAAAATAGGCTTGTGCTTTGTGCAAGCTCTTCAATGGCTTTCCTTCTTCTTCTTGCTTGGCTTTATGCTTCAGTTTTCTCTTCAGATGTTACCCTTTTGAGGCCTGTAAGTGTTTCATTCATTTTCATTGCTGAGCATATTGTTTGTTAACTAATGGCTGATTTTAGAGTCATTTAATTTGTGAAGGGAAGCTACCAGGTTTTGGAAGTAGTCTCAGCAGCAAAATGTCTGATCATGAAGCCATTTTAGCAAATTACTCTTTGAATTTTCCATTAAGAAGACTTGTTAGAGGTGCTTCATTTCTTCATCTAACTGAAATGTTTTTTTCTTTGGCTAAGTGTTTGAATCTGCATACAGGCGACGACCGGATTCAGCTTGATACAACAGGATTTGCTTGCCACTCTGACCTTTACTCTGAATTATGTATTGCAAACAAACAAGTTCGGATTGACAACAAGAACTTGACAGTTTACATTCCCTCTTCGCAATCTCAAATTAGCCGAAAGAATATCAAGCCATATCCAACTACAAATCCATTGCACCTTGTTACATCAGTGCAGATAGTTAATGAAGAAACTAATTTACCTGCTTGTAATTTCAATCACAATGTCCCAGTTTTAGTTTTCTCCTCCGGAGGCTTTACAGGAAACTTGTTTCATGAAATGGATGAACTTATCATTCCTTTGTTCATCACTTCGCGCCATTTTCGATCCAACCTAAAGTTTGTCATCACCGATTATAAGGCCTGGTGGGTGAACAAATACAGCAGAATTTTAAGCCGTTTGTCGCGGTATGAGTTCATAAATCCAGCAGTAAATGGTAGTGTTCATTGCTTTCCTGGAGCTGTGATAGGCCTCAAATTCCATGGCCTTTTAGCCCTTAATAGAACTGATATTCCAGGCGGGTACTCAATTTTGACTTCAAGCACTTTCTAGCACAAACATACAATCTGAAACACAGAAATGTTTTTGAAATAAAGAGAGAAAAGCCAGTTCTGATTTTGATATCCAGGGCAAAGACAAGAAGGTTTGTAAATGAAGATGAAATGGTAGTTATGATGGAGGAATTGGGATTTGAAGTTGTGGTGACAAGGCCTAACAGGATGTCAAATTTGAACAAGTTTTCTGAGCTACTGAACTCATGTAGTGTTCTGGTGGGAGCTCATGGTGCTGGCATGACAAATGAAGTGTTTTTGCCAGAGGGTGCGGTCGCCGTGCAGGTGGTACCACTGGGGTTGGACTGGGCTTCAACTAACTACTTTGGTGAACCAGCAAGAGAATTGGGTGTGAAATACTTGGAGTACAAGATTGAACCAGAAGAAAGCACTCTTTTTCAGACTTATGGGAAAGATCATGTAGTTGTTACTGATCCTCAATCTATATTAGCCAAGGGCTACCAAGCTGCCAGGGCTGTGTATATTGATGAACAGAATTTGAAGATTAATGTAGAGAGGTTTAGAGAGACTCTTGTTCAAGCAAAACAACTCATTGAAGACTCAAGTGACTCGAGTTCTCTGAATTGAATGATTGCTTGTATGAAGATGGAGATGATGTTTTGTAATTTCATTTGGCAGATAAAGAATTTGTTGTAGAGCAATTTATTAATTGAATAATAAATAGGGATTAGAAACAACTTATTGTTATTGTTGAAGATGATAATATCTTGCTGGAAATGATGAAGTCAACAGACGGTGGGAGTTGCAAGATTTTGGCGCCACGGTTTGAAATGTTGCTGTGCGTGAAGCTGCAGGTTTTTGGTCACTGTTTGAAAGACTTTTGTGATGTTCATTAGTGATGTGTTTAGGTGAATTCAGCTTTGATTAAGGAACGTATTTGAAATGCTTGTACTTGTATTAGTTGTATGTGTTTAGTTTAAATTCAAACTTGTAAAATATCCACTGCATTAGGTGATACAGTGGACCGACTTTGTGTATAAATTACCTCTGTTTTTTGAATGCAAAACAGAGCAAAATTTCAGTTCAGATTTTCTCTCTCTACAGCTCTCTCTCGCGTCTGTTTTGGCCCTCTTTCCTTACTATTCTCCAGCTCTAAACACCAACAGTTATCTCATCGTTGTTGTTATTTCACCCATTCCAGGCCTTGGAAAGAGGACTATATATATGAAAAAGGGTTTGTAAAATTATTAAAGAGAATTAACTAAGGGTTTGATTATGATCAACAAATTTCTTCTCTAAAAGATACTGATTCCAAACTTCATATTAATAATCAAGAATCAATGGCATGATATCAGAACGAAGTCCTGAAAGGCAAGAGTACAGCCGACAATATGGAGCTATTATTATCTCATCAATCACAAACATCAAACTTGGGAAAGTGGAATGCATAAAGCGTTGGTGCCTCCAAGTTTAAACTATATAATAGAGATGACAACCAAGAAATTGATTTTGAGCAAACATATGTTAATATGGCAATTTTCTGGTTCAGATGGTCATTGATAAACATCTGTTTCTTTTGTTGGATTTTAAGTACCTTAGCTTGAACAATAAGTTTAGAAAAGAACTTGGAATATAGGAGATTTAACATTTTGATAGTTAGAATTTCTATAAAATATAGAAAACTAAAAGTTAGCGATTGCAAGAGCTATGTCCTGTTTCCCGGAAAAGTTTGAAGTTCTATATATTTTAGAAGAGTGATAACTATGTATACAAACTCTGTAGTCTGTACACTGACTCTTCATGTACAAACTCATGCGTCATAAAAAATATATTTAGTATTATTCCTTCTGCAATAATACTTTGGGTACTAATGGATGAGTACTAATATGTGTACTAACTAAAGCATAGTACCCGTACTATGCGCATAGTACGGGTACTATGCTTTAGTTAGTACACATATTAGTACTCATCCATTAGTACCCATAGCATCACTCTTCCTTCTGTATCTGTTGGGAAAGTTTAATAATAATCTTTGCAGAACTTTTAATCTAATAAGAATATGTGTGACATGCAATGTAGAACTTGATACTAGACACTAAGACAGCCTTGGTTGGCTGCCATGGGAGTATAGAAAATTCTTACTGGTATTTCTTGGAATTAAAGAAAGACCAGGACTTGGTAGTAAATTATTGCAGTCCTCCTCATTGAATGTGACAGAAAGCTATATTTAACCATTTCATAATTAATGCACAAATCCATCCTGAAGCATAAGAAATTGTGAATCATATCAATAAATCTTTTCATCGTAGCATATATCGCAATCCTAAATCAATTTCCACGTCCCTTAATCCTTATCTTATTCAATTCAAGGCCTCATGTGGGTAGGATTTAGAATCTTTCCGAGCAAAATAAGTTATGTCCTGCATGCTAATGTTCTAAGTGAATTAAATGTGGGAAAATTAATATTTAGGTTGAGAAACTCTGAAATCAGTAAAAAATTGTTAGCCAGGATAGTTGAGTATCATAATTATAGATATAACAAATCTTTAAATTTCAGTTAATTCTCCTTAAACGTAGGTAGTTGTTGATATATTAATTTCACACCTAGTTTTTCTCCACTTAAGGCCACATGTTAGTTGGATATTAATATGCCAGTCCTGTGCCACTACTGCTTGCTAATTTACTTGTGAATTGATTAACGCTAGATCTGAGTAGAATTCTTTTGTCACGTTAATTTTTGGAGTCAAATGTAGTTAGATGGGAAGGGGTCAATTTTTGTCAAGATTCGTTTCTATTTATATCATATCTGTTATTGTGATTTCATCAGAAAATATGGGTTATCTAACAGGGTCTTAATTTTCAACTTATCTTCCTCAAATCATTGCTCTTCTATTCTCAAACTAGTGCAACACTCTGCTCTTATGATGAGTTCTGCATTACTTCACTTCAAGCAACTCTTTTCCTTCAAAAATGCTTCTTCTGTAAAGCGGTGTGAATTTTATACAGATCCTTCTTAACCAAAAATGATGTCCTGGAAAGAGGATGATGATTGTTGCTTATGGGATGAAGTCAAATGTGATTCAGTGACTGGTCATGTGATTGCCTTCGACCTTAGCAGTAGCTGGCTTTCTGGAACCATCCTTTCCAACATTACCCTCTTTTTTCCCTCCTCAATTGTCAAAGGCTCAATCTAGCTTTGAATGATTTCCATCTCTCTCAAATTTCTTCTAATTTTGGTTTGTTTCCCAGTTTGACACACCTTAATCTTTCCTGCTCAAACTTTAATGGTGAAATTCCATCTGAAATCTCCCATTTGTCTAAATTGGTTTCACTTGACCTCTCATACAATTATTACTACCCGGAGGATGAGAATAGTCGCGTGAGAATTGAAACACCTGTTTTGAAGAGGCTAGTACAAAACTGACCATGTTGATAGACCTTTCCCTTGATACAGTTGACATGTCCAGCATAGTACCCAGTTCTCTGATGAATCTATCTTCATCTCTGATTTCTCTGAGTCTCCGAATTGTAGATTGCAAGGGAGTTTCCCAGATCACATCTTCCGATTGCCAAATCTCGAGATATTTAATTTGACAAGTAACTATAACTTTCCAAAGTTAACTGGAGTAGCCCCCTTAAGTTTTTGTATGTCTCTGACATGAGTTTACCCGGAGAATTACCTAATTCATTCAGCAATCTCATCTCTTTGAGCCATTTAATTCTTCATAATTGCAATCTTGTTGGATCAATTCCTGTATCATTTGGCAGTCTTTCACAACTTACTCATTTGGACACATTCCATCATCTCTTTCACTTCTTGACAAGCTTCGTGAGTTACATCTTTTACGGAATAATTTCACTGGTAATATTCCAAGTTTTTTTGCCAACCTAACACAACTTTCTTCATTAGATATCTTAAGTAATCAATTGGTTGGTCCAATTCCTGATATTCTTTTCAACCTGGAACAACTTTCTTCATTAGATTTGTCAAATAATGGACTAGATGGTCCGATTTCTTGTCATGTAAGTGGTCATGCACTGGTTAAGTCTTTCCCACAACTACCTGACAAGCGTAGAGCAACTTCCATGGGAAAATTTGGAATTTCTAGACCTTCATTCCAACTTGCTCTAGGGACCAATTCCAATTCCACCGCCTTACTTGAGATTATTTTTGCTATCAAAGAACGAATTGACTGGGGAGATACGTCACTTGACCTATAATATGAGCTATGTAGAAATTTTAGATCTTTCAAATAATAGGTTAAGTGGTATAATTCCAGAGTGTATGGGAAATTTTAGCAGTCTTCATGTGTTGGATTTGCGGAAGAATAGGTTTTATGGCTCAATTCCTGGAACATTTGCCAAGGGAAATGTTTACAAGACCCTTAACTTGAACGACAATGGGTTGGAAGGACCAATTCCATGATCTTTGCTCAACTGTTCAAATCTCAACACATATCCCATCATTTCTCTCAAATCTTGTCCAGCTCTTTTGATCTTTCAATGAATAACTTTGTTGGTGAGTTTCCAGATATTTTCGTCAACTTTAGTCAACTTTCCCATTTAGACCTCGCAAGGAATCAACTATCTGGTCAAATTCCTTCTCATGCGGGCGGGCTTCGAAATTTATTTGTCATTTCATTATCTTCTAACTCTCTCAATGGAACAATACCATCTTGGTTATTTAATCATCCTTTTTTGAAGGAGATGGATCTCTGCGATAACCAATTAATTGGCCATATTGATCAATTTCAGAGTAATTCATTGCAATGGATTTCAATCGATGATAATAGACTGCATGGCTCAATTCCAAGTTCAATCTTTGAACTTGATCTAATTTTGCTCTCTCTTTCTTCAAACAATTTAAGTGGAATTGTAGAGCTTCACATGTTTTCAAAGCTCAAAAATCTTAAAATCCTTGATCTTTCTCATAACAGTTTATCTGTTAGCACCAAGTTCATAGCCAATTCATCCTTCCCGCAACTTGAACTTTTGGGATTATCCTCTTGCAACATAAGTGAATTCCCAGGTATCTTAAGAAGTCTAGACCATTTGGTTACGCTGGATCTTTCTGAAAATAAGATCCATGGTCAAATTCCCAACTGGATGTGGAACACTAGTCAGGATAGTTTGTCCTCGTTAAATCTTTCCCACAACTACCTGACAAGCATGGAGCAGCTTCCATGGAAAAATTTGAGATATGTAGACCTTCATTCCAACTTGCTCCAAGGACCAATTCCAATTCCACCACCCTACTTGGGATTATTTTTGCTGTCAACGAACGAATTGACTGGGGAGATACCTCACTTGATCTGTAATATGGGCTATGTAGAAATTTTAGATCTTTCAAATAATAGGTTAAGTGGTATAATTCCAGAGTGCATGGGAAATTTTAGCAGTCTTCATGTGTTGGATTTGCGGAAGAATAGCTTTTATGGCTCCATTCCTGGAACATTTGCTGAGGGAAATGTTTACAGGACCCTTAACTTGAATGACAATGGGTTGGAAGGACTAGTTCCACGATCTTTGCTCAACTGTTCAAATCTCGAAGTTCTAGATCTTGGAAACAACAAGATAAATGATACATTCCCATATTGGTTGGGAAATCTTCCAGAGCTACGAGTTTTGGTTCTTCGTTCCAATAAGTTTTATGGTTCTATACAGGATTGTTCCAAGACAAACAAGTGTTTTCCAAAGTTGAGAATCTTTGATCTTTCAAACAACAGCTTCAACAATTTTTTGCCTACTATGTATTTCAAAAACCTTGAAGCCATGATGGATGTCGGTGAAGATGAAAGGGAATTGAAATATATGGGTGAAGATTATTATCAAGATTCTGTTATCTTGACATGGAAAGGGCATGAAATTCAACTAGAGAGAATTATCACTACTTGCACCACCATTGATTTTTCAAACAATTACTTCCATGGAGAGATTCCAAGAGTGATTGGAAACCTTCATGCACTTCATCTTCTCAATCTTTCTCATAACAATCTATCGGGTTGTATTCCATCATCTTTTGGAAATCTAGCTACCCTTGAATCGTTAGACCTCTCTTCCAACAAGCTTACTGGGAAAATTCCATGGCAGTTGGCAAATTTAAATTTTCTTGGATGGCTAAACTTATCTCAAAACCGACTCAGCGGACCTGTACCTCGAGCCAACCACTTTGATACTTTCTCAAATAATTCATATGATGGGAATTTGGCATTATGTGGATTTCCTTTGTCACAGAAATGTGGCACTGATGATGGGAAACAGCAAACACCATCAACATTAGAAGATGATGCAGAGTCTTCAAGTGGATTCGGTTGGAAAGTGGTGTTGATGGGGTATGGATGTGGAATGGTATTAGGGGTGACGATGGGATATCTTGTGTTCTCAATAGGAAAACCTCAGTGGGTTATAAGGATAGTTGAAGGAGGACAACCAAGAAAGGGGAGAAGGCTGAAGAACAAACGTGGAGGCAGATGAAGTTAGTGCATCCAAGACGTTCTGTTGGCTGAGTATTGCTGCAAACTGGAAAACCAATGTTTCTTTATTTTCTTGCTGATAATATGTAGTAACATGTTTCTTTCTTGTTTTTAATCTTATGTTGTCTTTCAGTGCAAGCATTCAATTGTTATGTTTTACTACTTCCTTAAATAAAATATCAGAGTTATTGATGGTGAAAAATAACATGGTTTACATACTTGTTAATGAGTTTATGTTCAACTCATTATCTTTAAAAGTTACATTCATAAACATTTTGCTGTCATTGGAAGAGCACTTGGTGCGAAAAACTAATTACCATTATAGGTTGGACACTGAAATTTTCTAATAATTTGATTTACCATTACCAGTGCATGACCAAGACTAAGTTGATGCACTAGTCCTCGCTAGTGCATGACCAAGACTTTGGTGACCAAAACTTGATGGAGTTCACTATACAACTCACTAATGCATGACCAAGACTTTCCTTTTCTATTTTTGTAGATAGACATTAATTTCATCTTTACTTCTCATCTCTCACAACAGTTTCTTCTGTTTCAACTTTTTTTCCCTGTAAATAGTCTGACTATACTGAGAAATGCTGCAACTAACCTCGACCCTCCATTTTTTGTCTACTTATAAACGTATCAGTTCTTTAGATTTCACAAGCAAAGAAGATGGGCTTTCTTTCCTTGGCTTATCAACTTCTCTTCCTCCAATTATTGCTCTTGCATTCTCAAAGCTCTGCAACACTTTGTTCTCAAGACCAAAGTTTAAGAAACAATTGTCTTTTATAGATGTTTCTCATTTGAGCCCAAAGCATTTGAATTGGGCTCAATGGGGATTTTATATCGGTTTGCGTTCACTAATGGGCTGTAAGTCTAGGTCCAAGATTGAGAAGTTGGTGTTGATGGGTGACCTATTAAAAAATATCATTGAAAATAAAATTATAATTAAAAAATTAATGAGAAATTTTAAAATATGTCATAAATTAGGGGTTCAAATCCTTAAAAATATAGAATTCAGTTTGTTTATTGCATTTTACATTAATCAATAATGGGTCAAAATAGGTTTGTGCTTTGTGCAAGCTCTTCAATGGCTTTCCTTCTTCTTCTTGCTTGGCTTTGTGCTACGGTTTTCTAATACCCCTTTTTTAAAGAATTTGATTTAGTGATTTACTATTCCCAGGCTAATTTGATGCACTAGTCCTCGCTAGTGCATGACCAAAACTTGGTAGACATGCAAAGGAGGATAGATTTTTATCTATTCATGTCTCATTCATCTTTTTGCAACTATTGATGTTGTGTTTTCTGTTTGCATGTCCTCCAACTATTGATGCACCTGGTATGGTGATCAGTCTTTTTGGATATATTTATTGCTAGAACAAATGAGAAGCACTCTGCCGCTGCTGCATCCTACATTGAGGTGTGTTTGTGAGGTTTTGGGTTGCGTTTTTTTTTCCTTTCTTTGGGCTTAACTTCCAGAAATTTCACTCTCTTGCATGTCTTTGGTTTTTCATGATTTGACCTAATTGTTGTGGTTGGTCCCTCCATGCTAAATCAGAATGAATTACAATAATTGCAATCTGGAAAGTGAAATCTGATCCAGTTGCAGCACAGCTTTTTGGGTTTCTTGATTCAAAGAAAATAAGGTCAAGTTTGATTTTTAATATTTAGTTTATTTTTTTCTTGCTTTTTGCTAAGGTCCCCATGATCCAGTTTTGATCGAAGCCTGGGAACATGAGGATGATCAACATGTTTCTGAAAATGATCATCCTAGAGCATTTCCAAACAATCAGGTTGCTTTTGATATCATTGATCAAAAGAAAAGATTATGTTTCCTGTTCAGTTTTCATTTTAAGGCCCTTTATTATTATTATTATTATTTTATTAACTCTATTTCATCACTTTGCATTCAGTGCTATGTTTTGTTTGTTTTATAACATGGGGGTAAGGATCAAAAAACCCAGCTTTAAACTTTGATTAAAGCTGGGTTTCTTGATTCAAAGAAAATAAGGTCAAGTTTGATTTTTAATATTTAGTTTATTTTGTGTATTCAATAACTTCATGGTGTATCTGCTTGAATTTATGGGACTCTTTTTATACTTCGTTTGGTCAAACTATCTTGGGGAGTGCAGGAATTTTTGGTATTTTCTTGGGTGCTGGTAGCTTGATACATTGTGGGAAATCTTACTTGTCTCTTGCTATGATGAAACCAAGTTTTCTGGAGACTCCGGGTATGGATTTTGAATCTGTTTATGGCATTTGCATTTTTTGGATTTATTTTTCTACAATTCTTGAATTCACCTTAGATGGGTAAGATGGGGAGGGTCTTTTTACGAGACTTACTTTTCAAACAATTGATATCAAGGCTATACACTTAGTTCCTTGAGTGAACAATGGTTGATGGCGTATTTTTCTATAAACATTGTAGTATATTAATCATGTCTCCAAAGTAACGACTGATCCAGTTAGACATCAGCAATTTAAAGCCTCTGCCAATGAATTACTTGAAAGCCAATGCTGAATAGATCCTGTAGTCCATGATTGTGGTGTGTCCGTGTATCATAAGAAGATGAAACTACCACAGGATAGACCTTTCTGTTTAATAGGTTTTTTAATCTTTCTGCCCATGGACAGAGTTGGGTTAAATCTTTTTCCTCTATAAATTCTAGACCACTTATTGACAACATTTACTCCTTATTAGAGGTCTTGCTGTGGGCAACGTGGCTCATTTGTTGGCATCTTCATAATCTCCTTGCTCATATGTGTGGCATGACCCACCGAGTGCTGGGTCATTGATACTGAGTTTTTATGACAGACACTTGGTAATGGCAATATGAGCTTCATGCACTCTCCTCACGAATGGCCTGTGATGATCCCCAACTGCCCTACTAAGGACCTCAGGGAAAAGCTGTCCAGATACAGAAATAAAAAGACAAAGAGGAACTTTGGCAGAAAAATCAAGGTAAGATTGATTAGTAATACTTATTCTTTTTGCTTTTTCCATAGATTATTGTTGTTACGGCAAAAACAAACTACAAACTCATACAATTCTATGTGAACTTTTAGCATGTGTATGCACGTGTCTATTCTTAACTTAGCAACATAGATTCGCGTTACTTATGGCAACAGACTCTATGGAAGACTCCTTACTATGTCTTTGTTCAGGATGCTTGCAGGAAGGCTCTTGCAGACAGTCAATGAAATAGCTAGGTCTGATGAAGTGTATTGCAAAGAATGAGTAGTAGTGAGGCCTGGCAAAGAAATTAGTGGAAAGCCTAAAGAGGTAATGCTAAATAAACAAGACCCCCCTCCCAACTCCAACAGAAGTAGTCGATCTCTTATTGTTAGAGAAACTGTTTGAAGGAAGGTAGCAGACCTCCTCAGCAATTTAAATTCTTTATGTTTGGTACTTGGTGTAGATTTCAAGGACACTATTTGTAAAATTCACGCCACGATGGATGATTCCAACGCAACAAAGGATGTAACTAACTCTACGTTTCAGAAATTGGCAATGAAAATTTGAAGTTTTCAAGATTCAAGAGGTCAAGATACAGAGAATGCAGAAAGTTTGTATTTGTGTAAAACTGTTTTACAAGTTTATGAAATGGGAATTTATTGTACATTTGATGAGGATGATGGAACTTCACTCTGTTCATTCTTACTTTCCCTCTCTATACCACCCATTCATTTTTTTAAAACATAAGAGGTGAATAAAATAATTTCTAAGATTGATATTCACATACTAAACCTTAAATTTGTTTCTATTAGGCCTCTGTTTACTGTTTAATCACTTTCATGACCTCTGTTTAATCACTTTCATACTTTAAAGCCAAATTGAATACTTCCTCTCTGTTTAGGGATAAACCAACTTCATTGTAACGATGAGTTGTTAAAAAACTAATGAAATAGAGTTTATGTAAACCAAGAGTGAATATTATTATTAATTTTTTAGGCAATTTCATTAATAAATAAAATTTAGATAATTTTAATGTGTAGGATTTTAATTAGTGTTTGATATTTGTAAAGTATTAATGATAGATATTAATAAGAATTATATAGTGGTATTGCATTGCCATTCTAAACGTTTAAATAAAAAGATATAAAGATTCATATTAGTCCTTTTACATTTATTGAAATAAATAACAATTGTATAAATATATAAAAATTGGTGTTAGTCCCTTCACATTCATCGAAATATAAACCGATAATATTACCTATGAAAAAAAAAATTGCTGATTCTTAGCTAATCTCATTCACTCAATGGTGAAAAATAAAACTCATAAATATTTACTATTTACTAATAACCCTTTTTCTAAATTAAAAAAAAAAAAAAAAAAAAAAAAGGGGTTCTATATGATTGAATTTCCCTTGAAAATTCAATAATGTTGTTTCCTTAATTTAATTTTCTATAATAGAATCAATATGAAATTATTTCGGAGTATAAAGTATAATCTAATCAATATTATTTTTGAAATTTTGTTTCCTAGTCAAATTGATTTTCCAGAATTTGATGAGAAAAAAAAATCAATTTCTTTGAAAGTTGATTTTTATTAGCTTTTTGTTATATTGGTGTACGTTCTAGAATTTTGCTGATCATTGGCTTTGTCAAACTCAAACATATACATTGACTTTGTTAGACTCAATCATGTGAAATGGGATCTAGTAAGATATTTTGCACTTGGACTGCTTTTAGAAGCTTGGAAATGGAAAGAAATTTGAGATGGTAATTCAAAACAGCTTGCGGTTGGACTAATTTTCTTCAATAGATCCTTTGATCCGGCTCGAGGATGCAGACTATTGCCAAAAATGTCTATGCTTTCTATAATTATTTCCATTCCCATTATCATTCCGAATCACATTCTCATTCCCATTCCCATTCCCTTCCCATTCCCATTCCCATTCCCTTCCCTTTCCCATTCCCATTCCTATGCCCATTACAATTATTTTTCCCTTCCCCCTTCTCATTCCCATTGCTTTTCGCTTTCTTTCCATTCCGTTTCGCATTCCCGTTACCATTCCCTTCCCTTTCCCATTCCCATTCCCATTACTAGAGATAAGAGATTACAACTAAGGAAGTGACATCAAGGAGGTTCTGTTTTCCTCTTTTTAAAATGAATTGTATGTGAATGAGAGTGAGAGAATAGATTTAACGGAGACATTATTGTTTTCTTGTAGTGAGACCAAGACTTTATGCTAATTAAATTACCGGAGGAGTACTCTATCCCAATCTTCACGTACCCAGAAGTTACACGCTGCACGGCAAGTGTAACATCCATCAGATTATCACCATCTTGTTCAAACTTTCTTCTTCTTCAAGTAAGCTTAATTATTTAAAATTAAATGACTAAAATCTCGTTTGATAACCAAATTAAGGTTGCACTTTGTTCTTCTTATCACCTGCACGATTAATAATATCCATGTCAAACATCTGTAATCACCATAAAAAAGGGGTACGCCCGCCTGCTAAAGCTTAGTATTCTCTTTGGCAGAACACATACTTAATAAGTGGTTTATGTAGATTCATGCACGATGATGAATTAATCCACAAAAGTGAACATCATAAAATGAAATAACAATAACCACATATTTACCTATCATCTATTCATCTATTTTCTCTTTCACAACAGCTGTGATCACTTAGACTTTTGCTTCAGCGTGTGACTTATTGTTTGAATTACATTATTTCAATAGTGACCTTACAATGGAAATAAGAAAATTACAACTAAGAAAATGGCTTGAAGCATTACAAAGCTGATTTTCTTAATAAAACATTATTGTTTCTAGTTAGTGGACGAAGACTTATGTTTAAATTATTGGAAAAATCGTGTAACCCGTTCCCCACTACATGAGCTTAAGAAGAAAAGCTATAAATTAAAACAAAGAATATTAAACAGCATTAATTCCTGCATAACATATCTCCATCAGCATCTCCATAAGATTCCAGAATTAATTATGTTATGCCTGGGAAAATAAAGGGCTGACGTGGGAAAGTCATGTGAAGGGTGACCTGCTCCCGTCAGAGCAACACGCACACGTCAGACCTGCCAAATGATATGGAGCTCACACGCGTCCATTTCCCTGCAATAAATCGTGCGAAGTCAGCTTGGGAAAGGGAAAATGGGACGTAAAGCCGGATTATATCCTGACAATCACACCAACCCATGGATTTAATGATGATTACACGCTTCAGTTTGATATAAAACGAAGAAGACCCCTTCATTAAGGGGATTCGGCCATTCTTACATTGAGAAAACTCTCTCTCTCTCCTGTAAACACATTTACTTTTTCCAACTCCTTTGTAAGTCAGTCCGCAGTCGCGACCTGACCCACACTAATATCAATACAAATCAGTGGGAACGTAGGACTTGCTACCTTAGCATCCGAACCACTTAAAAAACTCCCTTGGCATTTATTTCGCTTTATATATTCCATTTTCACGTGTATTTAACAGCCAATCAACGTTACGCACGTGACAATTCGTTGGTGCCAAATTCCAGCATCAACAGTTTGGCGCTAGAAGGAGGGCCGATTTAGTGTCTACCCTTCATCAGGAGAATCTTTGACCTACTGGTCTTACAGCTACAATGGCCCATCCAATCGAAGCGCGAGGGTGAACCGGCATCTTTGAAGGAGTCCCCCCAGCCTAGAGGGACACCCCTTCCAACATACCTCCAGTTTCGCAAAATGCTGCTGGGAATACCCCGGCTGACTCATAGTAACCAGGACCTGCCATCGAAGCTACGGAGAGGTTCGACAATACTCTCCCAGACGGTCAACAGAGGTTGGGTATGCAGACCGAGGGCATGTCATCTACGATAGCCGGAGCGGTACAATCGCCAAAACAGTGAGTGCGAGCGCGGCAAGAGGGCGATAGCCCGTGCGCGACTCAGACGCGTAAGCGCAAGAGGTAAGCAAGTGGCAAAGTTGAGACTCGGTGAAAAAAGTGAATCTGGTGTCCCATGCCACGTCGCGAGGCAAACCCTGACAAAAATCTTTGTAGGGCGCGATGATTCGATCACCACCAGTGAGCGATCCCGTCGTTCTCATGCGATGGCCCCCGCCCCACCACGCGGGCGGATTCGTACCACCACGAGGGTGAAAATGCCCCGCCCCGCACAACACATCGCCTTCACACGTCTCTAGTCGGCGTGTGTCAAGCGCGGCCCAAATCTTGGCCGGCGAGGAGGGATCCGACCTCCGAACTCTCCTAAACCGCAACCGGGAAGGTCGGGCTCGCATTGGTGAAAGCAACCCAGGTTTGGCTCCATTACCACAAATTGAGGAGGCTGCAGAGCTCCAGGGCAGACAAGGGAGCGGCAAAGCGAGCAGGCGCAGTCGCCTCTACATCCCCATTTTCTCTGAAGTGCTATTGCTCCACTTCCACCAAGGTTCAGAATGCCAGATATGCGGCCGTTTGATGGAAACTATGATCCGCAGGATCATTTATATGAGTTCAACGACCTGATGGAGCTCCACCAGGTTTCGGACCTTGCGAAATGCCGTTGTTTGGTCGTGACGCTGACTTCTCACGCCAAACGGTGGTTAAGGTCGCTCCCAGCGGGATCGATCAGTTCGTGGCCTCAGATGAGCACGACGTTCCTGCGGCATTTCCAAGCCAACCGGAAATTTTCAATGCCTTTGAGCTACCTCAGCAACATAAGGCAAGAAAGAGACGAATCCCTGCAGTCTTACATTGACCGCTTCCACAGGGAACTCAACAAAATGGCTCACGCTCCAGAAGAGTCCATCCGAACTCTTATAATAGGTAGGGTTCGCCCATGACCGCACTGTAAAGAAGCTGCGTGAGGACGATATTTCCCTCAGGTTCTATAACTGTGAGAAAAGTATCTCCGAATAGAGAATTCGCTGGCGGCACTCTACCGTCGCGATTGCGGCACTTCGAGTAGTACGCCTGGTCCGGGAGATAACAGGTGGGCTGATCGCAAAGGAGACACTGACGATCAGCGAAAAGGAAGAAACCCCGTTACGAGCAGAAAAAGTCCTATGCTCTTGTTCCTCGTTGCGACCGCGACGGGGCTCAATATACTCCGCTGAATGTGTCCATATCGGCAATCCTTGATAAGTCTGAGGAGGCCAGCCTGCTCGGTGAGCCCGAACCCATGAAAACCCCTGCTACGGCCAGAAATAGCAAAAAATACTGCCGCTACCATCGGGATAATGGGCACCTCACTAATGAATGCCGAGCTCTAAAGCGGGCTATTGAAGAGCTTATCAAGAAGGGACACTTCAAGGAGTACATTGATGACTCCCCAAAAGAAAACCAAGGGGAGCGAAAGAAAAAGCGTCGTGATCGCAGCGGGTACGATAGTGTTAACATAATTTTCGGAGGTCCGCACCTCGCGGGAAACACGCGAGGAGCGCAGGAAAGATATGCTCGCGAAGCGCACCATGACCCGATCAGGGTAATGAACACTTCGCAGCGACCTCAAAAAGCCCGAAAAGAAGAACCCATCACCTTCTGTGAGAAAGAGGCAGCTCGCTTGCACCATCCTCATGAGGATGCTCTGGTGATCACCCCCTTGATAGGGTGTCATAATGTCTGCAGAATGCTTGTGGACAACGGAAGCGCCGTGAACATTCTGTTCAAGTCCACTTTCGATAGAATGAACCTGGCCGAGGCCGACCTGAAGCCGCCTCGATGCCCTTGTACGGTTTTACAGGGGATCACCTGATCCCTAGCAGAACAATCCAGCTCCCAGTCACGCTCGGCGACTACGACGAGGCGACTAGGGTTACCCAATTCTTGGTCGTGGACTGCCCATCGGCCTTCAATGGAATCTTAGGGCGACCTCTGCTGAGAACTTTCAAGGCAGTCATTTCCATTTATCATCTCAAGATGAAGTTCCCCACTCCATCGGGGATAGGGGAGGTAAGCGGATCGTAAAGCGCATCTCGCGAATGCTATGTAAAAGCGGTCCAAATGGCCGACAAGGGGAAGGGCATTTCGCGATGTGCGCCCCGTCAGGCCATGGCGATCAGCCGGATCGAGCCATAGGCTGGTCCAGCGGAGGATGATATAGATCCGCGAATTCAGGAAATTCCCCCAAGCGGTCCGGTTAAGGATCTGTCCGAAGTTTCGGTTGATCCAAAAGAGCCGAGCCGAATGCTAAAGATCGGAAGCTGTCTCAATCCTCAGCTCGCTTCCAAGCTGGTAAGCTTTTGAAGGAGAACATTGATGTGTTCGCCTGGTCGCATGCGATATGGTCGAGGGATCGGCTCGAGCGTTATTTGCCATTCACGAACGTCGGCGGTGAAGCTAAGCCCGATTCGCCAAAGAAGAAGGGCGATGGATCCGGAGGCGGTACGCCGCGTTAAAATCAGAAGTGGAGAACCTTCTCTGAAATGGATCTGTTCGCGAGGCTCCCTACCCGACCTGGGTCGCCAACCCGGTCTTGGTAAGGAAGCCAAATGGCAAGTGGCGGACCTGCGTAGACTTCAGTGACATGAACAAAGCTTGCCCGAAAGACAGTTTCCCCCTGCCAAGAATCGACCAGCTCATTGATGCCACCTCGGGGCACGAGCTGTTAAGCTTCATAGATGCATACTCGGGATACAATCAAATCCCGATGTATAAGCCAGATGAGGAGCATACGACCTTCATTACGGACCGGGGGCTATACTGCTATAAAGTCATGCCCTTCGGCCTCAAGAATGCGGGTGCGACCTATCAGAGGTTGGTCAACCGAATGTTCTCCGACCAGATCGGGAGGACAATGGAGGTCTATGTGGACGACATGCTGGTCAAATCCCAGGTCGCCTCAGAGCATATTACGCATCTCGCTGAGATGTTTGACATACTCCGGCTCTACAAAATGAAGCTGAACCCACTCAAATGTTCATTCAGGGTATCGTCAGGAAAGTTCTGGGATATATGGTCAATCAGCGGGGCATAGAGATAAACCCTGAAAAGATTCAAGCTCTGCTCGATATGGAGAGCCCGACCAGCAAAAAGTAGGTCATGAGTCTGAACGGGCGAATAGCGGCACTAAGTCGCTTCATATCAAGGCTAACAGATCGCTGTTTACCATTCTTCAATGTTCTGAAGGCCAATAAGAAATTCGAGTGGACCTCCGAATGCGAGCAGGCATTCCAGAGTATAAAAGAGTATCTTGGGAAGCCACCTCTCCTCTCTAAGCCTCTTCCACAGGAAATCCTGCTCATTTACCTGTCCGTGTCTCAGTTAGCGGTCAGTGCAGCTTTAATACGGGAAGAGGAAAAAGCTCAGTGGCCAGTATATTATGCAAGTAAGCGTCTATCGGATGCCGAGATGCGATATCCGGAAATGAAGCAACTAGCTTTTGCCCTGCTGGTCGCGTCCAGAAAGCTGCGACCTTACTTCCATGCCCATACAATCAATGTAATGACAAATTACCCCCTCAGGCAGGTCCTCCAGAAGCCAGAGGCCTCGGGCAAACTGCTCAAATGGGCCATAGAGCTGAGCCAGTTCGACCTAAAGTATAAGCCCAGGTCGACCATCAAAGGGCAGGCTGTTGCAGACTTCATCTCGAAATTTTCCTATCTCCCAAACGAGCAACAGTCTAGCAAAGTCGGGCAAGAAACTATTCAGAACCTGTCAACCTGGAACCTCTATGTCAACGGGTCATAAAACAGGAAAAGAGCCGGTGCGGGTCTTCTCCTGGTGAGCCCCAAGGGGGTTCGAATTCATGGTATTCTCCGGTTCGGGTTTAAAGCGATCAACAATGAGTCCGAATACGAAGCTCTGCTCGCCGGGTTGCGACTCGCCAAAGAAATGGGTGCAACCGCGATCAGTATCTACAACGACTCTATGCTGGTCGTTAATCAGATTCTAGGGGAATACCAAGCCAAGGAAGGGAACATGGTCCGCTACCTGAAAGAAGCTAAGGTCTCTCTAGGGTCGTTTAAGCACTTTGAAATCGCTCAGATCCCTAGGGAGAGCAACTCTATAGCGGACGCCTTGGCAAAGATAGCCTCATCATTAGATTCTGAGGCTCCTGATAGCATTCCTGTTCGTTTCATCGATGCCCCAACTATTAGCTCGACTGAACAGGCCGTGAATGTGGTTCAGCCAGATTCCTAGATGACTCCTATTATCCAGTACCTCAAGGATGGGACCTTGCCTAGCAACAAAGTCGAGGCAAGGATCCTGCGAGTAAGGTCTGCTCGTTTCATACTCATCGGGGATCAGCTGTACAGGAGAGGATTCAGTGTCCCTCTCATCCGATGTGTAACCAGTAAAGAAGCGGACTACATCATGAGGGAAATTCATGAAGGGATCTGCGGTAACCACACAGCAGCTCGATCTCTTGCGAACAAGGTTGTTCGTCAAGGATACTATTGGCCCCGAATCCAAGAAGATGCGCACAACTTTGTCAAGAAGTGCGACAAGTGCCGGTTCGCGAACATTCCGCGAGCCCCATCTCACGAGCTGATTACCATGTCTAGCCCTTGGCCATTTTCCATGTGGGGGATCGACCTTATCGGCCCCATGCCAGTTGGAAAGGGAGGGGTCAAGTATGTCGTGGTCGCGGTAGACTATTTCACAAAATGGGTCGAAGCCGAGCCACTAGCCGCGATCACGACCGGAAAGTTGAAAGACTTCGTTTTCAAGAACATAGTGTGCCGCTACGGAATTCCTCACACCCTCATCTCAGATAATGGAAAGCAATTTGATAATGAGGAGTTCAAGCAGTTCTGCGACGAGCTGGGCATCCATAAAAAATTTGCCTCAGTCGCCAGACCGCAAGCGAATGACCAAGTTGAAGCAGTCAACAAGACCATCAAGCACACTTTGAAGGCCAAGCTCGGGGCAGCCAAAGGAAATTGGGCTGACGATCTCCCCGAAGTCTTATGGGCGTACAGGACAACTCCAAGGACCTCCACCTCGGAAACCCCATTTTCGCTAGCCTATGGCTGCGAAGCGATGATCCCTATAGAGGTCGGGACCGGTTCTCTTCGGAGGGACCTATACAATGAGGACATAAACGAAGCACTTCTAAGAGCGAGTTTGGATCTGGTCGAAGAGCATCGCAGCAAGACTTCGCTAAAGATAGCAGCCTACCAGCAGCGAGCAAAAAGGTTCTTCGACTCAAAGGTCAAGCGAAGAGACTTCCAGGTCGGAGACCTTGTGCTAAAGGAAGTTCTCCTTGGGACCAGAGAGCCAAGTGCGAGGGTACTAGGACCTAACTGGGAAGGTCCGTACCGGGTCGACAAAGTGATCAGGTCGGGGACCTACCATCTCAAAAGATTGAACGGCTCCAAAGTACCCCGAGCTTGGAATGTCGAGCACCTCCGGCCATACTATCAGTAATCCCGAACTCAGCTCTCAGTTTTAGTTAACTTCTTTCAAGTATTACTTTGTTCGCTCAAAACAGTTCGCATGTGTTCTGTTCACGTGTAAGAATTTATATGTAATCGCATGTGAATCGATTGTAAAGTGTACATATATATGAAAAAGCGAACTGCAATTGTAAAGAAAAAGTATCTTTATTTATGTAAAAGTCAAAAGACCCGATTACAATAGGGACAATTCATTACACTAAGGCTGGTCGGGAGGATCCTTCGAGCCAGAACCACCTGCCTGGTCGGGTCCCTGAGCGGCCGCGACAGTCTGTCGTCCTCCTCGGCCATGATCCGCAAGGTCACCTGTCAACCCTCCGGAAGGTTGGACAAGTCCAAATCCGGGTTCCTTGCTCGCAGGGTATAGATGGATCCGATTGCCCAGTTCGCGGCCTTCTCCTCCATCTGCTCTGACTGATTCTGCATTTCTTCAGTTAGAGAAGCGACTCTCTCCCTACTCTCCTGGAGCTCGGCCTCAAGAGCTAGCCTTTCTTGTTCGGAGGCCTCCCTATCTTCTTCAGCTCACTGAGCCCGTGCGAAGGTCGCTTGGAGCTGCTGGTCCTTTTCTCCGATCTCCTTAGAGAGCCTGGAGGTTGTCCTTTGAAGTTCCTTGACTTCCTCCGCACGTCGATCGAGCTCCGTCTTTTGGAAGTCCACTGTTCATAAAGCAGCGTCCTTTTGGTTCAGATACCTGTTCGCCGCTTCGAACGCTTGAGTTCTTTCCGCTTTAACGGACTCCAAGCTCTGCTTCAGCTTTGCGACCTCTTCCTGCAGGTCGCTTGTCCCCTTGGCGGCCCCTAGCCGCGTCTTTTCCATAGACATCCTCATCGCGAGCAACGCCTGCGAGTTAGAAATAAATCAGAATGAAATTTCAAGTACGGCTCGTTTACCTTGCTCAGGTGCTGAAATGACGTGGTCATCAGGCCAACGCCCGTGTCAGCAAACTCGTCGTACGACTCTGATAGCTCGCACTCGAGCAGACCATAGACAATCGGCTGCAGGTACTCGGGCAGACTCCCCAATGAGTCTAGAACAGGTGTTAGTGTATATTAGTGTATGCCCTAGAAACCATTCGTGTTGTCGGTTTCAGAGTATTTTGTCTTGTATCTATATATATCATAAATAATAGAAGAAAGAGTTCTTCAATTCATATATGTAAATTGCTTCCTTTATTCAGTCATGCATTTAAAATAAAGTATGTATATGAATTGTCCAGATGATCCATTTAATAGGTAAATGAATTATCGAAAAAGGTTCCCTGCGGAAGCAATATAAATTTGGGCAACTATATTGTACTGATGAGGCATACCGGATGCTTCCGAAAGATATCATGAGTTGATATAAGTACGGATGGCGATGATAGTCATGTCACTAGGGCATTGGTATGGATTAACGGTTGGTGAACTGTTTTTGAGCGTGACCGAATAACGACAAATCACTTGGAAAAGCATGTAGTCAATGATTTATCGTTTGGTTATATCGTGCGATGTAGTCCTTTGACTCGAGACATTGTAGTCGGATCCGATATGGATGCATATGGTTCATACGGTGTATAAGTACGAGACTAATCATGTTTCGTACAATAAAGCCTATTTGGTCATGCGTTATTCATATGCGGAAGCGAGCGATGGTCAAGAGGGGATCCATTGACTCGGAAATATAGGATCGGGAGTACCGGCGACTCCATTCGGATTCGAGTTCCTAGACGAACATCGATAAATGTCGGAAAACTGAATCTCCGGCGAGTCTATTATTAGTCATACAAAAGTAAGTTTGTGATGACAAGTTCGGACATATTGATCGACAATTCGGTAGAAGATCGAGTTTAGGATTTTGACGTTCCATGAATCCATACTCGATTAGGATATCTCAATGGAGGGACTTTACCGCATGGTACGTATGATATGAAATGGGTTCGATGAAGTATTTCTTCATCGTGGTTTAGGGACTATGGCACATTGCTAGATGTTTACCATAGTCGTTGGGCCTCTGGACGGGTTTCGGATTCATCGAGCCGGCTCACGGCTAATCCACGGTGGACCTACATGGTCACACCAATAGCCTTGAGAAGTTAGAGAATGATGAGAGAGAGAAATGATTATCCGAAGAGGGCTAGCACCTTCCGAGGGTAATAACGGGATTTCAATAGTAATAGTTACATAGAAACAATTTGTGACATTTTAAGGGTTAAAATGGTCAAACAATAATTAATTATATTTAATTATTATATCTTAAAGTGTTAAGATTAATGAGATGAACAAAAAATAACCTTTTAATAGTTAAAGGGTAAAAAGGGTAAATTTATGGGTTGTTAATGTAAACTAGTTTAGTTTACATGGGCCCTTGAATAATATTGATTATTCAAAGGGTAGCATATTAAATTCGTGGGGTCCCTTTATAAAATAAGATTTTATTGGGCTTGGAAGTGAAAAAATAAATAATTGCAAAATAGCCCAAGTATATATAAGTGCAAAAGGTTGCATTTTTGTTCATTATTCACTTGTTCACTCAAACACAAACTAAAAACTCTCTCTCCCTAGCCAAGGCCACTCTCTAATCCTCTCAAGGTGGTGTTAAAGTGTGGAGGTTTCATCCTTTTGAAGCTAATCTTCATCAATCCAAAGCAAAGGAGTAGGTATAATCTCATATCCAAGCTTTGCATGTAAACCGTTTTTTTAATCCATGCTTTCATGCTTTCATTCTCCATCTCCACCACTCTTCATGCATGCTGAATCTTTCAAATGGTATCAGAGCTAAAAGCTCCTTGCATGTCGAATTTATAAGCTAAAATGGCATTTTCCATGTTTTCATATGTTCATCAAACTTGGTTGAGTTTGCATGTTAGTGATATGGTTCAAAAATGTTTTTTTCATAGTAGATCTTTACATGCATGTCTCGGCCATACATAGATCAGAGGTATATGTTCATTCTTCTTCTCATTCTTATATGTTTGAATGATGATAATGGTTATAATGAGCATGCCTTAGTATTGGATGAGTTGTTTGATGTAATAAGCATGTTTGATGCATGTGTATGTCTCGGCCATCTCTTGATCTTTGGAAAACATGTTTTTCTTCTTGCTCTAATATGTTTGGGTATGTTAGAATATGATTTAAAGCATGTTTGGATGATGATTATTGCATGAAATGTGATGAAAACTACATGCATGCATATATGTCATTTTCGGCCATGACTAGTTTTGCCATAAAAATGTCATTTCATTCATGTATTGATGAATGATGTTTTAGGAAATGTTGCATGATGATTCATTTAGAAAAAATGTTCATGCATGTTCATTTCCATTACTTTGATTAAATGGTTTATGCTTTGACATGCTAAATGTGTTATCTTTAATTTGATTAAAGTATATTTTTGCATGAAGTGTATGCAAATGTTGCAAGTGTTTAGTGGTGGAATTTGATGTTAGCATAAAGTTATGGATTATTCATTCATATGATGAATTATGATATTATATATGATTGTGGTAAATTTAATGTAGGATGTTTAATTTGATTAAATTATCTTATAATGCATCATTGCATGGCATAAATTATTATATTTTTGAAATGTAATAATTTGGTTGTTTGAATGGTTTCAAAAAATGATGATGCAAGATGGCATGATTGTCTTTGAAAAGATAAATATGTCATAAAAAGTATTACTTTAGTTAAAAGTAACTTGTGTCATAGAATGATTACTCTTGGAGTAATAAAACCCACTTATCTATGCCATGCATGACTTTTGTGAAAAGTATTGAAATGATGCTAACAATTAAATAGTATATCTTTGGGTGGAATATAACAAAAGTGTTTGTGTAATGATTCCTATAAAATGTGTAATTGTTGCATGGCCCAAAGTTATAATTAAATTACCACATGAATATATATATAATATCTATTAATATATGAGATATATTTATATATTTATATTCATGCCTTTAAATAATTGTTTATTATATTTGGTATGAATGTTTAATATTTATTTATGTGATGAATGAATATTAGATTAGAGGGTTGATCATGGGCGCCATTTGGTTTTCAAAATATTCAAAAGTATTTGTAATATTCTTTTATTAAATGGCTTGTAATAATTAAATTTTATTTATTTATTTTAATCGGGCCTGCGTGCCTAAGATCCAATATGTAATGGAATCGGCTAGGACGAGAACCGAAGAGCATCCGGATGACGATCCAATCGAAGATATAGTATTAGGGTAAATAGTTTGCCTTTAGGATGTATTTTCGAAAAGCCCCATAGTCAACCCACATGCTTTAATTTATGCATATATGTGATATGTATGAATTGTTAATTAAACATGGCATGCTAAAATGAATTAACTAAAGGTTAAACCTAAATCTCCCCAATTTAAAATTATTAAATCTAAGTCTCCCATTGTGGGATAACTAAATTCTTTGATATAAATTTTAATATCCCAAGATTTCTATTATGTGAGGGATACAATCTTTATATCATAGAATTAAGTTGATCTTGTTCTTGGATGGATATTTTCACCTTGACCAAGAATTCTATTATGTGAGGACATGATGAAAATGCCATCCTAAGAAAGCACAATGGTTCGGATTTAACTAGCCTAGGGTACCAAGAATTCTATTATGTGAGGTATCCGAAGCTAGGACAAGGAATATGAATCAAACCTTATATAGTGATATAAAAGGAAAAGAGTTTCCTACTTATTAGACTTAATTAACCAAGAATTCTATTATGTGAGGTTAATTGAATTTGATAAGAAATTGATTCCCCACTAAGAAATTTAATCCAACGAAAATTTCCGGATCCTATTTAAGGGAGTGTAGGACTCGAATAAAATAGTGGGAGCTAATTTGATTATGCATTAAAAGGTTTAAAAGATTACAAGACACTAATAAAATTACTTTTCTTTGCAGTTTCATCTTTGTGATAAATAATCGAAAAATGGCCAACAATGTTCTCCTAAGGATAATGGACAATAACATGTTAACCGGACCCAACCTAAAAGATTGGCTAAGAAATCTTAGAATTGTTCTAGATTTTGAAAGAATTGCTTATGTCCTAGAAGCACCTCTTCCACTTGATATTGGACCGGATGCTCCACAAGTGAGCTTGATGCTCTTGAAAAGTGGAGAGAGGATAGTAGGAGGGCTAAAAATTACATGTTAGCCTCATGAATAGAGAACTTCAAACTAAGCATGAAGAGGTTTCAAATGCTTATGATATCCTCATAGCTCTACAAGAGTTGTATAGCGAAAATCCAAGAGTGGTTGAGTATGAATTGTGTGCATCCCTCTTTAGCATGAAGTTGAGGGAAGGGGAACCTCCAATGATCATACTCTTAAAATGATCAATGGATTATATCGTTGGATGGATATGGGGTGGTCATGCCGACCGCCTCAAAGTGAATTTGATTCTACAATCCCTTCCTCCAAGTTATAAACCGTTTATAACTAACTACAATCTCAATAGGATTGAGAGAAACCTCTCTGCTTGCTAAATGAGCTTAAAGAATTTCACAGACATAATGTGAAAGGGAAGGGACATGAGGATGTTTTTGCCGCCTCCACTAGCAGGGCCAATAAAAAGCCCAAAGTGCTACCAAAGAGAGGTCCAAAAGTTGGACCCAAGAATAAGAGCTTCAAGAAGCCGGCAAAGGCGAGAAGGCCGATGCAAAAGGAAAATGTTTCCACCGTGGAAAAGATGGACACCTTTGGAAGAGGAACTGTCCTCAATACGAACGATCGAAGAAAGGCAAAGGAAAAGCGGTATGAACCAATGTCTTATGATTGAATATGAATTAAGTGTTAATTCAGATAGTCATTCTGGATATTAGATTCAGCGGCAACATCTCATGTTTGTATGTCTTTGCGGGTACTTGAATAGTTACGAGGTGACAAAGGGCGAGATCATTTTGAGGATGGCAAATGGGGCACGAGTTGCGGCCGAGGCCATGGGGACTTGCTCACTAAGGACGCCTTCAGGGACATGTTTTGAATTTGTTTAAAGTATTGTACTTTGAAAAGGCCACAAGAAACATCATTTCTATTTACTGCTTTGTGTAAGGCGAGGTTATTATGTCTTGTTTAATGGAAATGAATGTTCAATACATTTTGGAAATGTTTTAGTTGGTAAAGCTGTGAATACAAATGGTTTGTATGTCTTAGAATTGAATGACTATGCTTCAATCAATACCATTTCTAATAAAAGAACTCGATCTGAATCAAATCCTAAAATTCTATGGCATCATAGATTGGGTCATATAGGAGAGAAGATTAATATGACTTGGAAAAAGTGGGATCCTAAACTCATTGGTTCGAACCCTATCCAACCCTTTGTGAATCATGTCTCCAAGGAAAGATGACCAAGTCTCCCTTTAAGAGTAAAGGAGAGCGAGCTAAAGAACTTTTAGAACTCATACATACGATGTGTGTGGACCATTTAGTACTTTAGCTAGGGGAGGATTTGAATATTTCATTACCTTTCTGAGATGATATGTCACGATATGGGTATTTGTATTTAATGAAATGCAAATCTGAATCCTTTGAAAAATTCAGAGAATTCAAGAATGAAGTAGAAAATCAAACTGGAAAGAGTATTAAAATACTACGATCGATCGTGGGGGTGAATACTTGAGTACGAGTTTCAAGAGTTCTTAAAAGAAAATGGAATCATCTCACAATTGACTCCTCCTTATACACCCCAGCTTAATGGAGTGTCAGAAAGGAGAAATCGTACCTTATTGGATATGGTACGATCGATGGTGAGTTTTACAGACTTACCAATGTCTCTGTGGGGGTACGCTCTCCCGGACATTGTGCACATCCTTAATAGGGTCCGTCTAAAAGCATCCGAGAAAACACCGTATGAGATATGGTATGGAAAACGTCCAAGTCGAATTATATGAAGATTTGGGGCTGCCGACTTATGTTAAATTGGTTAAATCGATAAGTGGATGTTAAATCCGAGAAGGGTCGGTTCATTGGATATCCTAAAGATAGTTTAGGATATTGCTTTTACTTCCCAAGTGATCAAAGAGTTTGGATCAGTAGAAATGCGCGCTTCCTCGAGAACGAGTTCTTGGAGGAAGGCGGCGTTGGAAGAAATATTGAACTCAAGGAAGAGTTCGAAGAGCCAAGAGATTCTTGAAGATGGGGACGTCCCACTCGGCGAACCTCGGTATCGATACTATGGTTCCGTCCGAAAGTCTTCTAGAATGTCGAAACCTCCAGAGAGATATGGGTTCCTACATGAGCAAGATTTTGAATCTTACTTAGTGGGAGTAGATGATCATGGTGATGATCCTAGAAGCTACAAAGAAGCAATATTGGATAGAGATTCGGGAAAATGGTAGGAAGCAATGGATTGAGATAGAATCAATGCATGCCAATCAAGTATGGTCGCTTGTGGATCCACGAGGGAATAGTTCCTATAGGTTGTAAATGGGTCTACAAGAGAAAAGTTGGCAAGGATGGGGAGGTAGAGACCTTCAAAGCTCGTGGTGGCGAAAGGTTATACTCGAAACAAGGATTGGATTATGAGGAAACCTTCTACTTTGTAGCTATGATTAAATCCATCCGTATAATGCTAGCCATCGCAGATACCATGATTATGAAATTTGGCGATGGATGTCAAAACAACTTTCCTCAATGGTTTTATTGAGGAAAACATCTATATGGAACAACCGATAGGTTTTGTATCCTCTCTTTGAAAGACATAAGGTATGCAAATTGCATCGATCCATTTATGGATTGAAGCAAGCTTCAAGAAAGCTGGAACATTCGATTTGGACGACATAATCAAATCGTTTGGTTTTGTCAAGAATCCGGATGAGCCTGTGTATACAAATGGGTTAAAGATCATGCCATCACGTTTCTCATATTATATGTAGATGACATACTTTTGATGGGAAATGATATAGGCATGATGACAGAGGTTAAGGTTTGGTTGTCCAAAACCTTCTCGATGAAAGACTTAGGAGAAGCGACATATGTCCTTGGCATTCGTGTCTATAGAGATAGAACGAAAAGGGTAATTGGATTATCCCAAAAATTGTACATAGAGAAAATGCTAAAAAGATTTAGCATGGAGAACTCTAAGAGAGGTCTTTTGCCCTTCACTCATGGTCTTCATCTTTCTAAAGAGATGGGTCCAAAGACCGATGAAGAAGCGGACGGCGGATGCGTAATGTGCCTTATGCGTCTGCCGTAGGTAGCAATGTACGCAATGCTATGTACAAGACCTGATATAGCTTATCTTGTAAGTGTTACGACGATATCAGTCAAACCCGGGGAGAAACATTGGTCGGTTGTAAAATCGATCCTTAAGTACTTGAGAAGAACTAAGGATCTAGTTACGAGTTATGGATGTTCGAGTTAAACATTCAAGGATACTCGATTCGATTTCCAATCAGATATTGATGATAGAAAGTCTACATCGGGGTACATTTTTATATGTAATGGAGGTGTTGTTAGTTGGAAAAGTTCCAAACAAACAACCACAATGACTCCACTAAAGTGAATACATTCTTTGCCGGAAGCGCGAAGGAGGATTTGTTTGGATGCGAAAGTTCGTAATTGAACTTGGTGTGGTTCCGAACATGGCTTACCCGATAAGCATGTTACGTGACAATCTTGGAGCTATTGCACAGGCAAAGGAACCAAGGGCACACCAAAAATCCAAACACATTCGGCGTAAGTATCACATTTTGAGAGAATTCGTTGGAGCGGAGAGATTTTGATTAGAAGACTCCTTGACGAGAAAATGTAGCTGATCCTGACTAAGGCGATGACAACGAAGCAATTGGACCATCATCTTGAGAAGATGGGTATGAGATACAACATCGAATGGCTTTAGTGCAAGTGGGAGTTTGTTAGTGTATATTAGTGTATGCCCTAGAAACCATTCGTGTTGTCGGTTTCAGAGTATTTTGTCTTGTATCTATATATATCATAAATAATAGAAGAAAGAGTTCTTCAATTCATATATGTAAATTGCTTCCTTTATTCAGTCATGCATTTAAAATAAAGTATGTATATGAATTGTCCAGATGATCTATTTAATAGGTAAATGAATTATCGAAAAAGGTTCCCTGCGGAAGCAATATAAATTTGGGCAACTATATTATGCGGTAGGCATACGGATGCTTCCGAAAGATATCATGAGTTGATATAAGTACGGATGGCGATGATAGTCATGTCACTAGGGCATTGGTATGGATTAACGGTTGGTGAACTGTTTTTGAGCGTGACCGAATAACGACAAATCACTTGGAAAAGCATGTAGTCAATGATTTATCGTTTGGTTATATCGATGCGATGTAGTCCTTTGACACGAGACATTGTAGTCGGATCCGATATGGATGCATATGGTTCATACGGTGTATAAGTACAAGACTAATCATGTTTCGTACAATAAAGCCTATTTGGTCATGCGTTATTCATATGCGGAAGCGAGCGATGGTCAAGAGGGGATCCATTGACTCGGAAATATAGGATCGGGAGTACCGGCGACTCCATTCGGATTCGAGTTCCTAGGACGAACATCGATAAATGTCGGAAAACTGAATCTCGGCGAGTCTATTATTAGTCATACAAAAGTAAGTTTGTGATGACAAGTTCGGACATATTGATCGACAATTCGGTAGAAGATCGAGTTTAGGATTTTGACGTTCCATGAATCCATACTCGATTAGGATATCTCAATGGAGGGACTTTACCGCATGGTACGTATGATATGAAATGGGTTCGATGAAGTATTTCTTCATCGTGGTTTAGGACTATGGCACATTGCTAGATGTTTACCATAGTCGTTGGGCCTCTGGACGGGTTTCGGATTCATCCAGAACCGGCTCACGGCTAATCCACGGTGGACCTACATGGTCACACCAATAGCCTTGAGAAGTTAGAGAATGATGAGAGAGAAATGATTATCCGAAGAGGGCTAGCACCTTCCGAGGGTAATAACGGGATTTCTATAGTAATAGTTACATAGAAACAATTTGTGACATTTTAAGGGTTAAAATGGTCAAACAATAATTAATTATATTTAATTATTATATCTTAAAGTGTTAAGATTAATGAGATGAACAAAAAATAACCTTTTAATAGTTAAAGGGTAAAAATGGTAAATTTATGGGTTGTTAATGTAAACTAGTTTAGTTTACATGGGCCCTTGAATAATATTGATTATTCAAAGGGTAGCATATTAAATTCGTGGGGTCCCTTTATAAAATAAGATTTTATTGGGCTTGGAAGTGAAAAATAAATAATTGCAAAATAGCCCAAGTATATATAAGTGCAAAAGGTTGCATTTTTGTTCATTATTCACTTGTTCACTCAAACACAAACTAAAAACTCTCTCTCCCTAGCCAAGGCCACTCTCTAATCCTCTCAAGGTGGTGTTAAAGTGTGGAGGTTTCATCCTTTTGAAGCTAATCTTCATCAATCCAAAGCAAAGGAGTAGGTATAATCTCATATCCAAGCTTTGCATGTAAACCGTTTTTTTTAATCCATGCTTTCATGCTTTCATTCTCCATCTCCACCACTCTTCATGCATGCTGAATCTTTCAACAGGCGCATCCTTCAGCTTGTCACCAGTAACCGCCTCGCTCGCGGGCTCCTTGCCCGACCTCCTGGATTCCTGGCGCGACCTCAGAGGCTCTCCCTCAGATTCAGTCTCCGACTCTTGGGGCTGAATCTGCTTCCTCTTCTTCGACCTCTAGGCCGAAGCCTTCCGCTGGGCGGCGATTGGCGCTGGCGGCTGTTCCGTCCTGGTCGCTTCTTGCACAGGACGGGGCTAGAAAGGGGCCTTATTTGCATTGTGCCAGATGAGAGAGCGGCGGCCGCCCTCTCCCTCCTCAATCAAGGGAAGACGAATGGTGCTCGGTGGGGCTGTCCGGACTCCTTTGGAGGCATCGTTTCTGCATTTAAGTTCGTTAGTAAACGAAATCATTCTACGACCAAAAGGGAACCAGTATAACTTACCTTCTGGGGGTTCTAAAGACGCCTTGTCGCTGAAAAACCCGTACTTCCACAAGTTCGCAGTCGTCACAAGCCTTCTCGCGTCCCGGCTCTCCTCGTCCAATACTCCAAAGGATACGAGCCTGTTTGGGTCGGCAAGTAAGTTTTGGCGGTCGTTCTGTTAACTGCAAAAGAAAACAGGTCGTTACTATAGATCATGCGAGCAGATAATGGACCCAGCGAAGAAAAACCTACTTGGATCCTGAAAGCGGCAGTAGCCGTCATAGCAAAAGAAGAAGAACTTTGTCTCGTAGGCCCCCGCATTGCTGGGATATCTGTGTATCCCCACAGCAATGGTAGGTCGCCGAGACAAATAGTATGAGTCCTTGTCCCTGCTCTTTTTGAGATAGTAGGCGATGCTGAGCTCCACTGCAGTTAGCTCGCCCAAGCCGCTTTCGCAGCACGCGATGTATATCGCGACAGCGATGACGTAAGCGTTTGGCGTCAGCTGCATCGGCGCGATCCCAAAGTGATCCAGGACCGACCTGATGAAAGGATGGAGGGGAATCCTCCCTCCACCCTTGAAGATCTCTTCAGAGATCGCGGCAAGGCCATCGGCAGGGCGTCGTGACGACCTGGTATGGTTGAGGAACACCTCCGCGGACGTCAAACTGTCGTTTAATCCTATCAAATTCCTCTGAGGTGAGGACCGAAAAGACATCAAGGGACGCGTCCTCGGGAACTTCCCGCGAGGACGAGTTGGCTCCTTCCTGTCTGGATGTTAACGGTTCCATTCCTCATGCAACATCGACGGCAGACACGGTCATTTAGGCCTTTGTGTTTGTCCCGTGCGGCGGCAGGGGGCAAATTCTTAAACCCTAACAGTAATTCGAGCCGCCGTCCACGGCTCGAATCCAATGACGGCGTCACGTCTCACTAGGAGACCCAACGCCATCGCCCAGCCAAGCGAATGCAAAGAAAAAGAAGAAGAAATGGATCTTACCTTCTAGGATGAGTAACCGAGACCGAAACTCGTTTCAGTTGCTTGAGAAGCACCGATCGGAAAAGAATGGTTTCTGGTTTGCGAAGCTTTGTCACTCGAAACAAAAGAAATTTCGGTGACCTCATCTGAAAAATGCGAGTTTTTATATGGATTGCGAATCGACGGTTACCACCCCTCGGAACTGAAACGACCGCCCTCTCTCTCTCTCCCCGCATTAAATGCACCCCACGTCGCATTAAATGCTGTGATAATAGTCGTCGTTTGAGTGTCTTTGCACAACTAATCTTTGTCAAAAGCGGCATCAGGGTCGGCTACGCGCATTTAATGTGTCTGACAAACGCTTCAGCGCCTGCAGAGCACCTGACAACGCAAAACCAGGTTCATTAAATCTCTAAGGCATAGGAAGGAGCGTCCATCGGATCCAGCTCGTTAGAGTGAAGATTGTCAGGTCGCTTAGGCAGGGAATTGCGCGAGATCGTGTTCGCCAAGAGTCTTGTGCCGAGCTCATCCCATTCAGGTCAGAGCGACCAAAATCTCCAATATGACTTAGTTTCCAAGGTTCGATCCTCAAACCTTAAAAACTAGGGGGCTTCTGTTATGCCTGGGAAAATAAAGGGCTGGCGTGGGAAATGGGAAATCACGTGAAGGGTGACCTGCTCCCGTCAGAGCAACACGCACACGTCAGACCTGCCAAATGATATGGAGCTCACACGCGTCCATTTCCCTGCAACAAATCGTGCGAAGTCAGCTTGGGAAAGGGAAAATGGGACGTAAAGCCGGATTATATCCTGACAATCACACCAACCCATGGATTTAATGATGATTACACGCTTCAGTTTGATATAAAACGAAGAAGACCCCTTCATTAAGGGGATTCGACCATTCTTACATTGAGAAAACTCTCTCTCTCTCCTGTAAACACATTTACTTTTTCCAACTCCTTTGTAAGTCAGTCCGCAGTCGTGACCTGACCCACACTAATATCAATACAAATCAGTGGACGTAGGACTTGCTACCTTAGCATCCGAACCACTTAAAAAACTCCCTTTGCATTTATTTCACTTTATATATTCCATTTTTACGTGTATTTAACAGCCAATCAACGTTACGCATGTGACAATTCGTTGGTGCCAAATTCCAGCATCAACAAATTACTTTGGCACCACTTGGAAAATGACATTTGTGATCTAGCTTAGAATCAAATGTTAATAATAAGATAATGTTCAATTCTTTACCTTCAAAATTTTAAGTTCATAAACATTTGCAGTCATAGAAATTTAACCTTTAACTCAGAAAATAGATAAAAACAGAGGAAATACAAAAAAGAATTGTGTACAGAATTTCAAGCAATAACATTAACCATACATATGTCAACCTTATCATCTTAAAACCATCTATATTCTCTTTCACAACATCTATGATCATTTCCACTTTTGCTTCGATGTGCGACTTGTACTGTTCAAATCAGATTATCTCAATATTATTTTTCTATATAAAACAATCAGTGCACACAAATCAATTCAAAAAGTGAGATTGGAAATTAGCCTAGAAATTATTGTTTTCTAGTTGGTAGACCAAGACTTATAATTAAATTATTGGAAAAGTCTTATAGCTAAAGAACAAGCTATCATTCTCAAGATGTGTAAACCATAATTGTTGATGACTCCAGCAGAGAATGAAGAAAGAATGGATGATATTTGTAACAAAGTGGAAGTGGAAACAGTGACATGTAAAATTTCTGAGCATTGATAGTGAAATGTTCAATTCCTCACTATTAATTTCTGCAGTCCTCTATTTGTTCTTTCGAAAGAAATATGTTAGTTCTGTAGTATATTTCAGATTCTCAGTTTACCAGATGCATCTTTAGTTCAGTGCTAAGTTCTAATTTATGATTTTTAGCAGCATCAGAAATTATGCAATTAGTAGTAACAATTGTTTTGATGATGGGAAAGCTACGGTGACAGAAACAATCTGAGTTAAAGAGGATTTTTGTTGAAACTAATTTCAGAGAGGAGATACAAGAAGCCTAGGATTACTCGTCTATATTCTTTATTTTCCGTACACTTTATTTCATCAATAGCTAGATATCTAAAGGCTATGGAAGCCCAAGCATGGACTTAAGCATACATGCTAAAAAAGAAACCGACCAAGGTTCTATACACCTTATTTATGTACATTCATGCATGAGGATGAATTAATGCACAAAAGTGAACATCATGAGAAGGAATAACAATAACCACAGATTTACCTATCATCTATTCATCTATTTTCTCTTTCACAACAGTTGTGATCACCTAGACTTTTGCTTCGGCGTGTGACTTACCTGTTTTAATTACATTATTTCAAGAGTGATCATACAATAGAAATAAGAAAATTACAATTGAGAAAATGACTTGAAGCATTACAAAGTTGAATTTCTTAATAAAACATTATTGTTTCTAGTTAGTAGACGAAGACCTATGTTAAATTATTGAAGTCGTGTAACCCATTCCCCACTACATGAGCTTAAGAACAAAAGATCTAAAAAAAAACAAAGACTATTAAACAACGTTAATCTAGAATCAGAGTAACGAATAAAGAATAGAGGTATTCTGGGTTTACTTACTGAACAATTAGTGTTCACTCCGTTGATTTCATTGTTTCTGCGGTTGGATGGAATGTCAAGTAGCGGAGGAGAAAGGCAACAGTGTCCAATTGTATTTTGAGTTTATTTTTGTGACTTTATTACTTGATGTAGAGATTTGTATATAAAGAAAAAAAATTAGTTATGGGCCCTCTATTTCATACTCATATACATATTAGATTTAGGCAAACGCTACCATTAACTAACTGTAAAATATACCGTTATCTAATGGCGAAAGTCACCGTTACCTAACAGGCAAATGAAGCTGTTAATAAACAGTGACATTCTCTGTTATCTAACACGACAAGTGTTTTTTCCGTCAATTTTTCATTTCTCAAATTTTCACCGAAATTTTGATCCTATTAATTCTTGACCTTATAAACCATGGGTTTGTATCTTCTCTAATTAGTACTTTCGCTGGGGTTTATCAAAGTTTTCATTTTTCAATTGACGCATGTTTCGTTCCCACTTTAAAAAAACTTGTTTTTCAATCACCAAAATTGATGTTCTAAATTTCCCATCAAGATTTCGTCCATAATTCATCACTATCCAAGTTTCACATTTCAAGATTGCCGAAAAACTGATGTTTTTGGTAACCTCAATGAATTAATTGATCTAATACTTAATGTTCATTAATTTCAGTATTCAGTTGCCATATCCAGTGTTCAACCTTACAGACTTTATGTTCTAAATACTTCATGAAAAATCAATTTTCTGTTTCTAGAAATGGTCATGTTTTCTAGTGCACACAAATCAAGTCAAAAAGTGAGATTGGAAATTAGCCTAGAAATTATTGTTTTCTAGTTAGTAGACCAAGACTTATAATTAAATTATTGGAAAAGTCTTATAGCCCGCTCCACACTCAAGAGCTAAAGAACAAACTATCATTCTCAAGATATGTAAACCATAATTGCCAATAACTCCAGCAGAGAATGAAGAAAGAATGGATGATATTTGTAACAAAGTGGAAGTGGAAACAGTGTCATGTAAAATTTCTGAGCATTGGATGTTAAACTGGTGACATTTAAAGCCATCCAATTGGAAACCCAATTTATGCTTAATGTCTCTAAACAATTTCTAAGATGCTCAAGCTAAAATTGTGGCTACATGGTCTTAATCCCAGATTTTTTGTTCTGCAATTTTTGAAATGCAATGACCTCCAAAACAAAAACTCTATAAATATGAGCACCAATTGCAAGAGAAACATAAGTGAGTTACCACTAAACGTACACTCCATTTTTAATGAAATTCTTTTTCTATTTTGATCTCCTGGATGTAGGGTAAAAGCTGAAACACGTAAATTATCTCGTGTTTTGTGTGGGTTATTATTTTTTTCCTATTGACATATAATTATTTTTTATCTTCCGGATTTGGCCTATCACAACATAGGATCTTCCCAAACTGTTGGGATTCAAACCAATTTGAGGGTTAGAAAATGGTGTCATGTTTGTTTGATTCAAATATTATATTGTGAAGCATTTCAATTTCTCGACTAGTGCCTCACTAGTGGATGACCAAGACTTTCCTCCATTCTCACATTAAATGGATTCTGAGCTGCAAATCGACTTTCCTTCTCTCTTTTTTTTAATCTATATAGTACATAGACATTTCATCTTCACTTCTCATCTCTCAACACAACTTTAAGCAATTTCTGTTTTCTTTTATTTCTAGTGAAAAACATGTGGAGTTTATCATGGCACAATCTACTCCCCTGCCTCCTCTTCATGTACTTGAATTTTCGAGTTATTTTCTCTTTGCCTATTAATCATTCTTCTCCTTCTGCAAAACTTTGCTCCCCTGAACAAAGTTTCGCGCTACTCCAGTTTAAGAATACCTTGACAATTGATAATAGTTCTTCTTATTGTTATGAAGAACAGTCTTATCCTAAGACAGACTCCTGGAAAGAGAGTGCTGATTGCTGCTCATGGGATGGAGTCACTTGCGATAGCTTCATAGGTCAAGTAATTGGCCTTGATCTTTCTTCTAGTTGGGTCCATGGCACTGTCTATGACAACAATAGTCTCTTCCTCCTTCACCATCTCCGGAAGCTCAATCTAGCTTGTAATGATTTTAGTTTTTCCACTATCTCATCCAAGTTTGGTCAATTTATGAAACTGACACATCTTAACCTTTCTTTCTCCGGTTTCGATGGCCTAATAGCTACTGAAATCTAACTTCTTTGGATTTGTCAGGCAACAAGTTTACAGGCGAAGTTGCAACGTCATTATCTAAACTCAGTCAGCTTACAAGTTTAAATCTCAGAGGGAACAATTTTGAAGGAAAGTTCCCAGATGTTTTTGGCAACCTCAGCAAATTAACTGATCTAGATCTTTCATTGAACAATTTCAGTGGTCAGTTGCCGTCTTCAGCATTCAACCTCTCACAGCTTTCTGTTTTAGACTTTTCCGAAAATCAACTTGAAGGTCATATTCCATTTCAAGTAAGTGCTCTTTCAAATCTAATTTCTCTCAAGATGTCTAATAATTTTCTTGCCGGAAGAGTACCATCTTGGCTGTTTACTCTGCCATCTTTAGAGTCATTAGACCTTAGCAATGACAAACTCACAGGTCCAATTGAGGAGTTCCATCCGCCTGGTTCAGTGAAAGATGTTTCTTTGATGAATAACGAGATTCAAGGTTCAATTCCAAATTCCATGTTTGAACTCTTAAACCTTACATCCCTTCACCTCTCATCCAACAACTTGAGTGACAATGTGAATACAGTCAAGTTGTCTAAGCTCAAAAATCTCGTTGCCATTGACCTTTCTCACAACACCTTACTATCATTTGTTAATCAGAAAAATGAAACCTTTACGTTGCCCAGCCTTGAGAGCTTCAGATGCTCTTCTTGCAACATAAATCAATTCCCTATTTTCTTAAGAACCTTAGAAACCTTGGAACTCTTAGACCTTTCAAACAATAGAATTCATGGCCAAATTACTCAATGGGAATTTGAATTGTTTCACAATTTGTCATATTTGAATCTCTCTCACAATTTTCTTACGAGTTTCTTCCCTTTTGGAAAAACTTCAAATATGAAACTACGGGTTCTTGACCTTCGATCCAACTTGCTTCCAAGATCCACTTGTGATTTTAGATGCACCAGCTATGGAAACCTTATTACTTTCCCACAACATGTTGACGGGAGAGATCTCTTCGTCAATTTGCAACTTGAGCCTTTTTTATATTCTTGACCTGTGTAACAATAGCTTGAGTGGAACAATTCCTCAATGTCTAGGAAACGCTTCTATGCTTTCAATCTTGAACCTTGAAATGAACAATTTCCATGGTAACATCCCCTCAATATCTGCAGATAGCTCCATTCGATATATTAACCTTAACGACAATAATTTGGAGGGATCATTACCACCTACATTGGTTAACTGTAGTGATTTGGAAGTTCTAAATGTTGGGAACAACATGATAAATGATACTTTTCCTCATTGGTTAGCAAAGCTTCCAGAGCTAAAAGTTCTAATATTGAGATCTAATAGATTTCATGGTTCCGTTGGAAAATCAAAGACAAGATCATCATTTCGTATGCTACGAATAATTGATATCTCTCACAATCAGTTCACAGATTTTTTGAGAAATTTAATATGATGGGTGGGGAAAAATTTTAAAGGTGAATTGGGATATCTGGTAGTGGAACCAGTTTCAACGGTTTGGACAACCCATTGGGAGTTTCCGCGTTATTGTTTATATTATTCAATTGTCGTAACAATGAAAGGTGTTGTTAGAGAAATAGACAGAATTCAAAACCTTTTCACAATGATGGATTTGTCAAACAACCAATTTGAAGGACAAATTCCAAAAGCTATTGGAAAGCTTAATTACCTTCAGGCCCTCAACTTTTCTCATAATAATCTTACAGGTGATATTCCACCATTATTGGAAAATTTGACACGACTTGAATCATTAGACTTCTCCTTCAACAACTTTGTTGGAGAGATTCCTAATCAGCTGACAAGTCTAATATTTCTTTCTGTGTTGAACCTTTCATACAACCAACTTTTCGGATCCATACCTCAAGGAAATCAATTTGATACATTTCAAAATGACTCTTATATTGGAAACTTTGGGTTGTGTGGATCCCCATTGTCAAGGAAGTGTTTTCGTGATGAGCCATCATCTCCAGTACCATCAATCTACCATGAAGAAGATGATGAGTCAAGTTGGTTTGATTGGAAAATTGCCTTGATGGGTTATGGATGTGGACTGGTGTTGGGCTTATCCATTGGATATATTGTATTCACAACAAGAAAACCGCAATGGTTTGTAAGGATGATTGAAAGAGTAAGTCTGAGAAACATGAGGAGAGTTGAAAAAAGGCCTCCAAGAAGAAGAAATTAGTAAGTTCATGTACTGCTCTTTCATGTTTGAGTTTTTAATCTTCTTCTTCTACTGTTTTTAACCATTCTCATTATTATTCATGTTTTGACAGGAGAATTCCACCTCCTTTCTCCAACAAAAGGTAAACCCACTTGCAGAACTGGTTTTGGATTCTATATCCTTTTCTGGGTCTCTGTTCTTGAAATATTTTAACTTTTTACTTTACAATTGGTCCTTCATGTTTGTTTTTTGAATTTTAAGTTTAAGCTCACTTCCATAATTGATTTTCAATTCAGTTTGCACTTCTGGTCCTCCATTTTATTTTACAATTCATCTCCCTGTCATTTTTTTTTTTTTGGCATTAGCATAGTTAATTTTCTTTAGTCAAAGTAAAATCCATTCAATTACTATAATTTGGTGAGGGCATGGTAGTAATGGGGTTATTTTCATTGCGTCGCTCACAAATTTCATCCATAAACATTTGGGGAAAAAAAATTATACACGAACAAATTACAACCCAAGAATGAAAATTCTTCAATGCTTCAAGTTGGTTCAGCTGGAAATTGCTTTGATGGGTTACAAATGTGGATTGGTAATAGGCTTGTCTAAGGGATATATTGTAGGGGTGGGCATGGGTAGCGGCTAGAACCAAAACCAGAGTCGGCTCAATTGGGTGTGTTTTGTAATTTTTATATCAAATATTATTTAACATATAAGGAATTGCAATCGCAAATTGGGGAAAAAATAAAAGAGTCGAACTCATGTCTCCACCCACTATCCAGTATAAGATTTGTTCTCAGTTCATGTTGTCGACCTTCCTTCGTCGTCTAGTCGACCATTCGATTGGTAAATAATTTTATTCAATGATTTTACTTTTTAAGCTACTAATTGACTTTCTTTTGTTTATTTTGTAGAAATGATTGGACTTGACGAAGGAATATCCACAGCAAATTTGGAGCATGAGACATGATATTTTAATGATTGCATTTCACTATTTTGTTATTATGTAACTTATGTTATTTGAAATGATGAATGTTATTTATAATTTTCAGATTGGGAATAGTAGTTGTAGAAGATGTGATTTTTTTAAGCAAACTGTAGGGTGTATGTGTGAATTTTGTGAACTACCAGGGGTGTACTTGTAATTTTTTTAGGGTATATTTGTCTTTTTCAAAATAATAAGGGTAATTTAATTCTCTATGTATCGGGACCGGAACAGAACCTGCATTTCAGGTTCCAATTCCAGGCCAGCCGACCAGTTCCAATTCCCATTCCTAGCAATTTCGGTAGGTACTTGGAACCGCTCACCCCTAATTTTTTATATTATATTCGCAACAGGAAAACTACTATGGTTTGTAAGGATGCTTGAAAAGTAAGATTTAGAAACATGAGAAGAGTGATCAAAAAATCATCCAAGAAGAAGACACTAGAGAGTTAAAGCTAGTGCTGCTCTCTATAAGGTGAGTCATCCAACTTTTATCGAATATATATGTAGCTTTGTCTTAATTTAAAAGCATAAGAATTTAAAGTAGAGTTTCTAGCATGTTTTCAACATTCTCTTTCTTTTCAGAGCAAGGAGGATAGCCGGTTGTGTCTACATGTCTAGTTATCATCTTCAAGCCATCGATTTTCTTCCACTCTCTGGACAAGTAATTCGTATGTTATTTTTGGGTTGTGAAGTAATTCAAGTAGATGGTAAGCTAATATATTTTTCACGCGCTTTAGATAATGTGGTTCTGTTGGAGTTACTGAGTGTTTTGCTTTTTATAAATGAATCACTAATAATAATAATAATAAAATCACTCTGTTAAAATTTATCTGTCGTTATTTTGGGTTGTGAAATTAGATGTGAAGTAGATGACAAGCTAATAGTCTTTTGCTCTATAAAATGGCATTGTTGAAATTACTAGTCCTATTGATGAAGGCAAATGAGATTGCTGAACCGAAGGAGAAGAAAATTAGGTGTGCTCTACTTTAATTTCCTGTAAGTCATCTGTGCTATTTTTTTACAATTGTTTGTCCTGGAATGGTAATTATATTTACATCTTGAAAAGTCTATTGATTACAAATTGTTTAGACTACATCATTATCCAAGTTAATTTCTATTCTTTTTTAGTTGAATATAAGGTTTTTCATACTCACTAGTGTTGCAATACTGCTTCGCTTTACTCCTTTTATCAGGTTTTGCAGATAAAAGTATCAAGGATACAACACACAGAGTTTATTGATAGAAGTTGGATGTAGAAATGGAGGCTTAAATAGAATAGTGCTGCAAGATTACGTTTATATTGACTTTGTCTCCACATTCTGTTGGGATATTGTGTTTTGCTTTCCTATTTGTTCACATGTCAAATTATATATCTTTAGGAAAAACTATTTAATAAAGAATATAAATGTGAATAGGAATAGAATTATGAGAGTCTTATTAGGAATTGAAATATGAATTCCATTAGAAATAAAATGTCTCGTATACTACTTATAAATATAGGGGTAAGAACCAGTTCAAGGTTATGAAAGAATGTGAGAACACAAGGTATTTGATGTAAGGATTATTAAACGTCATGGGTAAAGAGTCTTTTAGAAACTATGATTTTTGGCACTAGGCATTTGTTATGGTGTTGTGTATTCTTATATATCATGTTCACGAAACTATAGTGGAGTTCTCTCATCCGTGGATGTAGGCGTGTTATGCCGAACCACGTAAATATCGTGTCTTTTTATATGATATGATTTTATTCCTATGTTATTAATCTCGAATAGATATTTTCCGTTGCACAATTTCCTAATACATTCATCACGTTTTGAAACTTAAAGTTGGACTCTTTTTGTGACATTTAGAGCCACCCAAATGGAAACACAATTTGTGCTTAATTCTCTTAAACAATTTCTAAGATTTTCAAGCTAAAATTGTGGCTGCATGGTCTTAATGCCATATTTTTTCATCCGCAATTTTTGAAATGCAATGACCTCCAAAACTTTGTAAATATGAACACCAATTGCAAGAGACACATAAGTGAGTTACCACTAAATTGTTGAAACCGAAAACCAAACACATCACAAGTAAAGTATAATATAAAAGACAAAACACAGGATGTACCCTAATTCGTTCCGATTAAGGAACTATATCTAGCATTCAAACAAAGAATTCTTATTTGAGTATCAAAACTTTACGCGATTACAACGACAACTCACTCTAACTCTCTATCTCACATTAGGCTATTCACTATTACAAAATACTCATAATAGAAAACGCTAACCCCATTTGGGCTTACCCAAATTTAACCCGACCCAAGCCCAAATATTAATAAACTAATTTTAGTTAATGAATTATAATGAAGAAACTTGAATAAAACCTTCTCTTCAGTACCAATCAAACTACTGAAAAAGAACACTAGAACTGGGTGGTGAAAAGAAGGAAGTTTTTTATTCAAATTTAGAGAAATTTAAGTTTGATGAACGGGTTTTGGTGTTTGTTTGCAAGAGAGTTTTTTTGCTGTGGAAATTGCAGTAAATTAAGGCAGGGTATGGAGTTATGGACAAAGCATTGTTGTTGAAGAATATTCTGTAGGATTTTCTGCTAGATGTACAATGGTACAGTAGAAAGCTTTTACTTTTAAATAACGACAATAAACATCTCTTTTCTTTCTCTTTTACTTGCTAAACGATGATGGCGGGACATTTTGGACGGCTTACCCCAACTTCCACTTCCACGGTGGAAGATGGGTCTTTTCTGCTCTGTTTTTCAGGATAAGACTTTCGCTTCATAATTTGCAACAGCGTAGGCTTGAAACAATTTCTTATTTCTCCAATATAAAACTCAAACTCTATTCTTGTAATTTGTTTTAAACCCATGAAATGGCTCAAGGAGTTGCTAATTCCTCTGAGTTACTGCTAAATTGTCATCTTTAAGTAGTTTTGAGAAAGTAAAATTCAATCTTCCTCAATGCTAGTTCGAAGAAATGGTTGTTGTTTATGTTGGTAGGGTTAAATCTTGCCCTCAGAAGCCGTCACCGTCGTTTCGAAAAAACACGGTGATGTCTAGAGTTGGTGTTGGGCTGTGCCGGCCCATGTGTCGACACGGCCCACCTTAAAAAAAGCCCAGCATGACACGACACAAAAATTTCCATGCCTTGTCAAGGCTTACAAATATTCAAAGAAATTAATAAAAATAAAGATATATAAAAATTGATGAAAGTGTTAAACTAGGTCCATTGCATGACCTATAGCATGGCACGCTATATAGCGGGCTATGTTGTAGGCCTTTAGATTTGGCAGGTTAACATAGCCTGACAAGACACAAATTTCTACGACGCTTAGCACAAAACGGCCTCAACACGATAGGCTTTGAATTTTTAAGCATGACACAACCATGATGACGTCAATATCCCCATTGACTAATAGTAACATCAATATCCTCATTAGCTCACGATGATGTCAATGTCCCCGTTAACTAATGTTGCAGTTGACCTTGTGGTTAACTAACGGTGACGCCCATGTGTTGTTACCTAACAATGACGTCTATTTGTCGCTAACTTGCGGTAACATCAATATGAATATTGTGTAATTGTGACTATTGTTCTGAGAATTTCTGTCATTGTCATCGTTATCTCGCAGTTAACGTCAGCATCACCGTTTACTTGTTTAGACTGTCTTTTGTCGAACACAATCTCTTCTTCTCCGGTCAGATCTATAGAAGAAAGAAAAACCAGAGTTAGGTTTTCTGAATGTTTTTAAGATTATATCAGAATGAAGAAAAAAATCTTACAGATTTCAAATTTTCAAGAATCAAGCACCACTATTTAAGTATCGCGAAACAAAGCCCTATCAACGTCGTCTTTCTTAGCCAAGCGAAGCCACTCTCAGTCTCCACTGTACAACTTTTACAATTAACCCTAAATTTCACTCGCCATCAAATTTCTTAGTGTTTATATACCAAACAACCAAATTCGGCTGTTCGAGTCTCCATATTTTCTCGACACGCATGTACGAAAGTACAGTGTATAACTAATTTTGTGTAATTACAACCGAAATTGCAAACAAAAGAACAAAAAATTCCTTAACAAGGACCTTTATACCTAAAGAAGCTATTGAAGTCATTGCTCAGAGTATTGGAATTACCAATTTGTCTCACGATGTTGCCCTCGCTGTCGCTCCCGATGTTGAGTATCGCATGCTCGAAATTATGCAGGTCAATATAATTTTTCTTTTTTTTTTTTTAAATTTTGGTGGTTACTGATTTTTTGAGTTCTGGAGTTTAAAACATTGTTAATTGATAGTGAACCTTGATGCTTTGAACTTGTAGGAGGCGGTTAAATGTATGCGGCACGCACGTAGAACAGTTTTGAGAGCTGAGGATGTTGATCGTGCACTTAAGTTAAGAAATGTGGAGGTAAATAATTTGTATTTTTGGTTTTTTGGTTTTTTTTAATTAATTGTTGTGGGTTTTGGAGTATAGTTTCAAAAGTAATGTGAAAATTTGATGTTTAGTTGTGGATTTGATTATTGGAGTGGTGAAATAATTTGTTTTATGCTTTTTGATTTGCAATTGAGTTTGGAAGTTTAATTTTGGAACTTACGCGAAATCTTTAGTTTTGCTTGCGGATTTGGTTGTTCATTTTTACTTTTTTACTCTTGCCAGGCAATAAATGGATTTGGTTCGAGTGATTCTTTGCGATTCAAAAGGGCGGATGGGCTTAAGGATTTGTACTATATTGATGACAAGGATGTGGATTTTAAAGATGTACGGAAATGAAAATGTGGTTTTAAATTGTGTGATAAATGGCTTTTTGTTGCTTGCTATTCTCTTATTTTCCATGTTGGAATGGATGCAGGTGTTGGCAGCACCTTTACCAAAGGCACCTATTGAAACATCTGTTACTACTCACTGGCTAGCAATTGAAGGTGTTCATCTTGCTATTCCAGAAAATGCTCCGGTTTGCCTATTAATTCTTCTTCTCCTTCTGCAAAACTTTGCTCCCCTGAACAAAGTTTCGCCTTACTCCAGTTTAAGAATACCTTGACAATTGATAATAGTTCTTATCGCTGTGAAGAACATTCTCATCCTAAGACAAACTCCTAGAAAGAGAGTGCTGATTGCTGCCCATGGGATGGAGTCACTTGCGATAGCTTTACAGGTCAAGTAATTGGCCTTGATCTTTCTTCTAGTTGGATCTATGGCACTGTTTATGACAACAGTAGTCTCTTCCTCCTTGACCATCTCCAGAAGCTCAATCTAGCTTGTAATGATTTCAATGAATCCTCCATCTCATCCAAGTTTGGTCAGTTTATGAAATTGACACATCTTAACCTTTCTTTCTCCAGTTTCTATGGCCTAATACCTACAAGAATCTATCACCTAGCCAAACTTGTTTCAATTGATCTTTCTGGTAACATTTTTCTTGGATTACCAGAACTCAACCGACATGTTTTCAGTACGCAATTGCAGAATCTAACAAAACTAAGACATCTTCATCTTGATGGTGTGGATATGTCTTCAGTTGCTCCTGGCTCCTTGGTGAACCTATATTCAACTCTAATATCTCTTGTTATCAGCAATACAGACCTGCGAGGCAACTTCCCAGAAGACGTTTTTCGCCTTCCATTCCTCCAAAAGTTGAGTTTAACTAGAAATGAATTTCTAGCAGGTACTTTACCAAAGTATAATTGGAGCTCTTCACTGAGATTCTTGGATCTCTCTGAGACAAATTTCTCAGGAAAATTACCTGAAACAATCGGCAACCTTATACACTTGAATGTTTTGAATCTCTTTGGTACAAGTTCCCCTTACACTCTTAGGGACTTGAATAAATTCGAAGGGTCAATTCCAACATCATTTTGGAACTGCACGAAAATAACTATTTTGGATTTGTCAGGCAACAAGTTTACAGGCGAAGTTGCAATGTCATTATCTAAACTCAGTCAGCTTACAAGTTTAAATCTCAGAGGGAACAATTTTGAAGGAAAGTTCCCAGACGTTTTTGGCAATCTCAGCAAAGTAACTGATCTAGATCTTTCATTGAACAATTTCAGTGGTCAGTTGCCGTCTTCTGCATTCAACCTCTCACAGCTTTCTGTTTTAGACTTCTCCAAAAATCAAGTTGAAGGTCATATTCCATTTCAAGTAAGTGGTCTTTCAAATCTAATATCTCTCAAGATGTCTAATAATTTTCTTGCCGGAAGAGTACCATCTTGGTTGTTTACTCTGCCATCTTTAAAGACATTAGACCTTAGCAATAACAAACTCACTGGTCCAACTGAGGAGTTCCATCCGCCTGGTTCATTGAAAGATGTTTCTTTGATGAATAACAAGATTCAAGGTTCAATTCCAAATTCCATGTTTGAACTCTTAAACCTTACATCCCTCCACCTTTCATCCAACAACTTGAGTGACAATGTGAATACAAACAAGTTGTCTAAGCTCAAAAATCTCGTTGACATTGACCTTTCTCACAACACCTTACTATCATTTGTTAATCAGAAAAATGAAACCTTTATGTTGCCCAACCTTGAGAGCTTCAGTTGCTCTTCTTGCAACATAAGTGAATTCCCTATTTTCTTAAGAGCCTCAGAAACATTGGCATTCTTAGACCTTTCAAACAATAGAATTGATGGCCAAATTACTCAATGGCAATTTGAATTGTTTCACAATTTGTTATATTTGAATCTCTCTCACAATTCTCTTAAGAGTTTCTACCCTTTTGGAAAAACTTCAAATATGAAACTACGGGTTCTTGACCTTCAATCCAACTTGCTCCAAGACCCACTTGTGATTTTAGATGCACCAGCTATGGACACCTTATTACTTTCCCACAACAAGTTGACGGGAGAGATCTCTTCTTCAATTTGCAACTTGAGCCTAATTTTTCTTGTTGACCTGTCTAACAATAGCTTGAGTGGAACAATTCCTCAATGTCTAGGAAACGCTTCTAGTCTTTCACTCTTGAACCTTGAAATGAACAATTTCCACGGTAACATCCCCTCAATATCTGCAGATAGCTCCATTCGATATATTAACCTTAACGACAATAATTTGGAGGGATCATTACCACCTACATTGGTTAACTGTAGTGATTTGGAAGTTCTAAATGTTGGGAACAACATGATAAATGATACTTTTCCTCATTGGTTAGCAAAGCTTCCAGAGCTAAAAGTTCTAATATTGAGATCTAATAGATTTCATGGTTCCGTTGGAAAATCAAAGACAAGATTATCATTTCGTAAGCTACGAATAATTGATATCTCTCACAATCAGTTCACAGGTACTTTGCCAACAAGATTTTTTGAGAAATTTAATATGACGGGTGGGAAAAATTTTAAAGGTGAATTTGATTATCTGGTAGTGGAACTACGTTCAATGGTTTGGACAGTTTATTGGGAGTTTTCGCGTTATTATTTATATTATTCAATTGTTTTAACAATGAAAGGTGTTGATAGAGAAATAGACAGAATTCAAAACATTTTCACAGCGATGGATTTGTCAAACAACCAATTTGAAGGACAAATTCCAAAAGCTATTGGAAAGCTTAATTACCTTCAAGCCCTCAACTTTTCTCATAATAACTGACAGGTCATATTCCACCATTATTGGAAAATTTGACACAACTTGAATAATTGGACTTCTCCTTCAACAACTTCGTTGGAGAGATTCCTAATCAGCTGACAAGTAACATTTCTTTCTGTGTTGAACCTTTCATACAACCAACTTGTCGGATCCATACCTCCAGGATATCAATTTGATACATTTCCAAATGACTCTTATATTGGAAACTTTGGGGTATTGTGGATACCCATTGTCAAGGAAGTGTATTCCTGATGAGCCACCATCTCCAGTACCATCAATCTACCATGAAGAAGATGATGAGTCAAGCTGGTTTGATTGGAAAATTGCCTTGATGGGTTATGGGTGTGGACTGGTGTTGGGCTTATCCATTGGATATATTGTATTCACAACCAGAAAACCGCAATGGTTCGTAAGGAAGATTGAAAGAGTAAGTCTGAGAAACATGAGGAGAGTTGAAAAAAGGCCTCCAAGAAGAAGAAATTAGTAAGTTCATGTACTGCTCTTTCATGTTTGAGTTTTTAATCTTCTTCTTCTACTGTTTTTAACCATTCTCATTATTATTCATGTTTTGGCAGGAGAATTCCACCTCCTTTCTCCAACAAAAGGTAAACCCACTTGCAGAACTGGTTTTGGATTCTATATCCTTTTCTGGGTCTCTGTTCTTGAAATTTTTGAACTTTATACTTTAGAATTGGTCCTTCATGTTTGTTTTTTGAATTTTAATTTTAAGCTCACTTCCATAATTGATTTTCGATTCAGTTTGCACTTCTGGTCCTCCGTTTTATTTTACAATTCATCTCCCTATCCTTTTTTTTTTTTTTTTGTATTAGCATAGTTAATTTTCTTTAGTCAAAGTAAAATCCATTCAATTACTATAATTTGGTGAGGGCATGGTAGTAATGGGGTGTGTTTTGTAAATTTTATTTCAAATAATATTTGACATATAAGGAATTGCAATCGCAAATTGGGGAAAAAAGGGAAAAAAAAGTCAAACTCATGTCTCCACCCACTGTCCAGTATACGATTTGTTCTCAGTTCATGTCGTCGACCTTCCATCGCTGTCCAGTAGACCATCCGATTGGTAAATAACTTTATTCAATGATTTTACCTTTTAAGCTACTAATTGACTTTCTTGTGTTTATTTTGTAGAAATGATTGGACTTGACGAAAGAATATCCACAGCAAATTTGGAGCATGAGACATGATGTTTTAATGATTGCATTTCACTATTTTGTTATTATGTAACTTATGTTATTTGAAATGATGAATGTTATTTATAATTTTCAGATTGGGAACAATAGTTGTAGAAGATGTGATTTTTTTAAGCAAGCTACAGGGTGGGTGTGTGAATTTTGTGAACTACTAGGGGTGCACTTGTAATTTTTTCAGGGTATATTTGACATTTTCAAAATAATAAGGGTAATTTAATTCTCTATGTATCGGGAACCGGAACAAAACCTGCATTTCAAGTTCCAGTTCCAGGAGCCGACCAGTTCCAATTCCTGTTCCTAGCAATTTTGGCAGGTACTTAGAACCGCTCACCCCTAATTTTTTATATTATATTCGCAACAGGAAAATTACTATGGTTTGTAAGGATGGTTGAAAGAGTAAGATTTAGAAACATGAGAAGAATGAACAAAAATCATCCAACTTTTATCGAATATATATGTACACTACAAGAAAACTGGCATTCTGCGTCTAACAAAATTAGACGCAGAAAGTCACATTTAGACGCTAAGCCATTTTTAGCGTCTAAATTCATTGTCGCCCCTTAGTTGCGTAGGTGGTGGTCGTCAGATTCATAGCGCGTCTATATTGTGGTTTAGACGCAAAAGGTTTTTTTTTTGCGACTATCCAAATAGTCGGCAAATGTTGTTCAAAATAGTCCCCCCACTTAGACGCTAAAAGTTGAAGGATAATTTGGTAAAATTGTATAGTGACTAATCAATTAGTTGCAAAATGTTAGTTTTAGTGTCTAATAATTTGTCGCGAATCCCACACAAATTAGACGCCAAAGGTGTAAGGGTAATTTCGTCAAAGGCTTTCGCAACTATTTTATTAGTCGACGAATATATCTTTTTGTGACCAAACTTTAGTGGCTAATTGTAACTCTTTTAGATGCTGAATGTAGAATCCAAACGGTTTTCGCAACTGTTATATTAGTGGCCGAATGTATCTTTTGGTGACTAAAATTTAGTTGTTAATTATAGTAATTTTAGATGCTGAATGTGGAATCTAATAGGTTTTCGCGACTATTTTATTAGTGGCCAAATATATCTTTTGGTGACTAAAATTTAGTAGTTAATTATAGTCATTTTAGATGCTGAATGTGAAATCCAATAAGTTTTTGTGACTATTTTATTAGTGGCCGAATGTATCTTTTAGTGACAAAAATTTAGTGGTTAATTGTTATCATTTTAGACGCTGAATGTGAAATCTAATAAGTTTTTGTGACTATTTTATTAGTGGCTGAATGTATCTTTTAGTGACAAAAATTTAGTGGTTAATTGTTATCATTTTAGACGCTGAATGTGAAATCCAAAATGTTATCGTGACTATTTTTTAGACGCTGAACATGGAATCAATTATACTAAATTACTTTTTGCTACTAAAACATTAGTTGCAGAATGTGTTTTTTTTTAGCATTTCATATTGACGTCCAACGGAATGCAATTATGCTAAATGACTTTTTGCTACTAAAAAAATTAGTTGCGAATGTGTTTTTTTCAGCATTTCGTATTGACCTACATTATACATTCAACATGAACAAAATAATAGACACAATATAAAAATCTAATCACTAAATCAAAAATCATATTTTCATACATATATATATAGTCCATACATGGATTTTTATGCATGATGAGCAATAAAAATCCAAAATGCACTATCACATGTGCATAACCCAAAAGAACAAAGATGCACCCATATTTTCCTTTCTCTACCTATCTATCCGTGCATAACTAACAAAAAAATGCCCACCCATGTACACCATCTAACACATATATGCAAACAATCCTAAAAAGATGGTTCTACCCCCATGTCAAAATATCTTTTGTCCATACAAAACAAAAAAACCTTCAATACCGTTAGCATGTCAAGCGTCACCACTTCCGGTATTTGAAATAGTCAGAATGATGAGGACGAGTCATCATCACTTCGAGAAGGCAAGTGTTGTTGAGTTGGAGCTTTATCGATTTCTCTAGCTCAAGGGCTATAGTTAGGTGCTTCATCATCTCTAACAGGATGAATTGTTGGTCCTCCAACTGTTTAACCTTATTTTCTTGTTGTTGCACAATGCACCTTAACTCAACCTGCTGCGGTGGATTGATGCTCAATCGTGAAAATGCAAAATTCTTGTTAAATCCGGAAGCTTTACCCGAACTTCCTCACATATCTCACTTGTTTTTCACTTTCCCTCCCGCTTGTGTTTCCTCTTGCACTCTATCATTTTTCCTACCATCAATTGAATGCATAATCAATAAGTCAACCAACAAACTAAATAGCAACATAAAAGAATACTACAAAGAGAAAGAAAAATAAGTCGATGGAGTAGAGAAGCAAGTATCTCAAACATTATCAATCTAATACTAAAAGGAAATTTCGACATAAAGTTTTTCTTATATACATATAAACATGATTTACTTGTATATGTTTCAGCCGTGCACTTCTATGACATGCAAACATGGTAATTGTGTTGAACAAAAGTTTGGAATGGCTATTCTGAAAATTTGATTTGATGGATCTTGAGGAAAAACTTAACAAGATTCTATGGAATGTATAGATGGATTCTTTTTTACTAATTGGAGGTCAAAGTCTAATATATCAGTTCTACTAGGCATAATTGGAGTCCTACAAATGAAATTATATTGTTTATAAATAAAAGAGTACCTGTGGTAAAAAATTGTTTAGGTGTCAAAAGGTGTTTTGTTTAATGTATTGTCAATTATGTTACCATCATACCACCAAAAAATTATCAAATTGATGGACAACTGATGGTGTCAACAGTATTTATTTCATCTAATTGCTTTCCAAATCTCATTCAATTCTCTATTACAAAATAAGTTAATAAGTAGGTATATTAAAAATTTTAGTTGTCAGTTGTGGTGGGTATCGAGAAGACTCCTAGATGAGAAGTGCCATTGGCTTTCACATGATTAGTTAATTGATTAATTATTTAATTTCCTGAAAATTTGCTACTATAAGATACATATTCCTGTCTCATGATAGCCTCTTTATTGAACGACTATACCTTGTACATTTCAAGTTTTTAATTTATATGGGAACCATCTAACTCAAAACTTCTATTTCAAATTACAGTGTTGCTTTACTGAAGCTTGCCGAAATGGAATATTGCGGCACTACAAGGTATCCAGTTTATTATATCGGCACAAAAAGTGCTTGTCTCGATGTGCATGTGTTTTTACAAATGCGGTGAGTGTGTGCATGGTGTGCCTTTGTGTGCAAAAGTGTAACTTTGAGTTGAGTATTAGAAGTGGAGACATGTGCATGGTATGATTTGAACATTTAATCACCGAGAAGAGAAGTAGAAAGAGAATTTGTCGTGGGGATAAAATATCATGGATTCTTCATATCAAAAGTTCGATTCAAAATGCATAGCCTAACAACACATTATAATTATAATACGTAAATTCTATGTATGTACAAGCGCCTACATGCGGCATTGAGATGAGAAACAAAGAGATTGATATCTCGTATGGATCTAGGTTTTAGCGTAGCATGTAAATTGAGAGACAACTTAATCAAATTAATGCTCTGTAAAGGATATTAGATTCTTTGGAGGCATCTCATTTTTATTGTTGCAGAATGATCGAAAATTACTTCATAATTTTATCTTTTTAATTTTTTGCACTACTTCATAAAACTCCCCATGTATCTATGTTTCTGGGATGTAGTGAACAGAAAAATCACACTAAAAGTGGATACAAGTTTTTCCTACTAGCCATGATACAAGTTTTTCCTACTAGCCAACCACAAGAAAGTTATAAACCATGATACAAGTTTTCCTACTAGCCATGATACAAGTTTTTCCTACTAGCCAACCACAAACCATGATACAACCACAAAGTTATAAAAGTTTGGTAACACTCAGGGGAAAACTAAATGCCAATATCAAACAAATGCATAAGCAAGAACATAATTACAGGTGATCAAAAGATGACAGAAATGCAATGAGACTCAAATAAAAAACAAATCCAACATGGCAATATGGAAGCGATTACGAAAAAATGATCAACTTACATATAGCTCTCTTGCTTGTTCATTAATCCACCCTTTCTCCGCGCTCCAACGAGTGTCATAAAATAATTGTATAGGACCGACAGATTCCCCAACTTGTTGCGCCTTAACAATTCATATCGTCATTGACCATAAATTAAAATAAATTTAGTAAACGGGACAACAATGTTGTATATTTGTATAGGTGAATCATATTAAATACCTTCTCCTTTTTGTCTTGGATAAAGTTCTTGGAACCACCGCGGTGGTTACACCTCATCTTCGACCGGTTCTCAGAGTAAGTTTTTGACCGTGCCTAACACCACAAAATCAGGAAATTAAAATACAATACATATATAACAAAGATTAAAAGCCATGTTGACCTTACTGAAACTTTTCACTCGAAAAAAGGTCACAAAGATATATCCAATCATCGGGATCTTTAATTTCTTGGTCTCATTACGTAATGCTTCCTCCTTAGTAGCATATGCTTTGAATTTCTTGTGTAGGGCACTCCAAGGCTGTTGAATCTCTTACACAATTTGTGCTTCAGCCATTTCAAGTACATGGGGCTCCCGTGACATCAATGTCAAACTTGGTCTAAATTCATCAATAATGTACATGCATTAAACTTATATGGGTATTATATATTATTTTCGTAAGGAAGTATGACAATATGGATAATGATATTAAACTACATTACCGTGATCCGAGCAATCATTTATTTTTCGACATCCTACGGAACTTTCTTCCAAGTAAGCACTCTTACGGGGGCATAGTTCCTTGCAACTATTCCTACCTCGGTACTCAACTTTGATGCATTTACTCCAAGAGGTACTCCATCTTCTTTCTGAAAGTCTACATGCAACTTTGACTGCGCTATTTGTAGGAGTCTTTCACATCCAACTCCTCTAGTCCTCCCTCTCACGTTCTTCGCCACTATATTCTTTACAAAATCAAAATAATGCATCAACAGTTAATACTATGTTATCACAAGGACGGTTTACATGTTGGTAAAGTAAAATGTATTCTTAAATTTTAAACAAACATTGTACTCGATATCTAAAATCCAAGTATATATTTCAAGATGCTTATATGGACCAATATCATAACTTTACCAGTGATTGTAGCAATTTAGTGTCGGTACAAGACTATGATTCTCTTGAACAACATTTGCACGTCTAGCTACAATCCTTCTTCTACCAGGGAGCCATCTTCGAATCGCAAACATCAACATAAGAGAAATTGTACCAGGTAAGATATATGTCAATTTATACAATTAATCTCACGACATTAGATCATTAACTATATTTACACATTCAGAAAATAGTAAAGAGTACATATAATCATACAAGCATACCATCAGAAGTTGTTATCAGAATCACTCATTAAATCATATTCATTATCAGTACAATAATCAATCAATGTATCATCTTCTTCTTCAACATCAACATTGGCATCATCTCCCACCACTTCAGCTCCAACATGTGTAATTGTTGCATCAACCAAGTCGGGATCAATATCATGTCTAATGAAATGTCCCCTGTCAAACTCATCTTCCTGACAGGGAACAATATCCTCCTCTTCTTCATTTGTGTTATCCATCTCTAGTACATCCCATAGGTTTCTATGTTGAGCTTTTCGAACCACTTTCCAATTAGTCCCGAGTTTGTAATCATCAACATAGAATACTTGTTGAGCTTGAATGGCAAGTATAAAAGGCTCATTTTCATACCACAATTTCCCAACATTAATACAAGTGAGATGATAATCTTTTTGTATCCTCTTTTTTTTTACATCAGTGTCAAACCAATTACACTTGAATAACATAACCCGAAACCCATTAACATAATTTAGCTCTAACACACCACTTAATCCACCATAAAAATCAATTGGATCAACATCATGCTCCCCTGGCACCATCACTCCACAATTTTGTGTAACTCGACAATGTGATTGATCATTGTTATGGAAACGCACTCCATTGACAATACAATTGTTATAACATTTAACACGAAAATCAGGACCACAAGATAAGAAGTACAGTTCCTTAGTTGTATCATTGCACCTGTCAACATGCAAGGTGTTCATCTACACAAAAACATCAATTCCAAATCATTAAGCATAACCTAAAACATATTAAACCTTGTTTTGTATGTTTTATAAACGATTAAGGCATACTTACACGATCTGCAAACCATTTAGGAAATAACTGTTCTTGTGTTTTGAATATGTTATCACAATTTAGGGCCTCCAACTCTTTTAAGTGTTCTCTGTTTGTTACATAAAGAAAAAGAGACAATTATGGTTATAATGCTCAAGTTATATACGATTTAAAACATTTGTTTGTCAACGAGTTTCAACTAAACTTAAAAAGGGACTCACTCTAGAAAAGGTTGCGTTCTTCACAATTGTTCAAGACGTACCAATGAGCCTTTTGCGGTTCATCGGTGGAAGTTCGATTAACTTCCTTGAACCCCATGGGACGAGCCTTTTGACAGTAAAACGATAATACTCCTTCGGTTGTCCATGCAAACCGTCATCATTTCTCGTACTCGATTAAATCTAGTTTCAATTCCCCACAGATACATTGAACAAAATGTTAGTGCTTCATTCACCAAATAACCCTCCGCAATAGAGCCCTCTGGTCTAGCTTTGTTTCTAACATATTTTTTCAATTTTCCCAAAAACCTTTCAATTGGATACATCCACCGATATCCAATGGACCACCCAATTTAGCTTCCAATGGAAGGTGTATAGCCAAATGAACCATAATATCAAAAAATGCAGGAGGGAAAACCATTTCAAGCTTACAAAGAATTAGGACTATATCTTGTTCCAATCTATTTAGATCATTTACAGACAACGTCCCTAGCACATATTTGTTGGAAAAAAGTAGGACAACTCAACAAGTGCGGTACAAAGCGTCTTGGCGCAAAAATGGGACGTATTCCAACGGGCGGCAGCTTGTTGTAGCGAGGACATGACAATCATGACTCTTTAACCCATGAACCTTGCCGTCTTTCACATTGACACATCGAGAGATATTACTTGCATAACCGTCTGGAAACTTCATTGATTTCAGGCACTGGCAAAATTGTCTTCTCTCATCTAATGTAAGAGTATAACATGCTTGTGGTTTCAAATATCTATCACCATGAGGTTGCAAATGTAACTCTGCACGTATGTTCATATCAGCCAAATCCAGTCTAGCTTTATCAGTATCTTTTGATTTCCCTTCCATGTTCAATAATGTACCAATGATGTTGTCACATATGTTTTTTTCAATGTGCATCACATCAAGGTTATGTCTGATTTTAAGTTTACACCAGTATTCCAACTCAAAGAATATACTTTTCTTTGTCCAATTTGATGCGCCAGGACTCTGTTTCCTTTTTCTACCTCTATCAACTGATAATAAATTTTTCCCGAAACGCACATCATTCACATGAGATTGTTATTCATGAATTTCATCCCCTGAATATAGTTTTGGCGGAGATCTAATTTCTCTTTTCCCATCGAATTGTTTGCTTCGCCTCCACCGATGATCCGGAGACAAGAATCGCCGATGTCCCATGTAGCATATTTTACTTCGCAACAATTGGGATGAAGTATTCTCATTACATACAGGACAAGCTTTATAGCCTTTGGTTCTCCATCCAGATAAATTGCCTAAGGCGGGAAAATCATTAATTGACCACATCACAGCAGCGTGTAAACGAAAATGTTCTCCCGAGTTTGTATCATAAGTCTCTACACCATCAACCCATAACTCTTTTAATTCTTCAATCAATGGACGCAAATACACATCAATATCTCTTCCAGGTGCTTTAGGCCCTGGAATGAGCAATGACATCATACAGTAAGGGTCTTTCATACACTTCCATGGATGCAAATTGTACGGGACAAGTACCACTGGCCACATGCTATAAGATAGACTCATGTTCCCAAAAGGATTAAAACCATTAGTTGCAATACCCATCCAGACATTTCGGGCATCTTGTGCAAATGAAGGGTATATCTTGTCAAATTCTTTCCAAGATTCAGAATCAGAGGGATGCCTCAATATATCTTACGTATTTAATCATTTTTCCTTATGCCACACCATATCTTCAGCTGTGTGCCTTGACATGAAGAGTCGTTGGAGTCTAGGTTTCAGTGGGAAGTAACACAAAACCTTATGTGCAATTTTTTTACCCTTTCCATCATTAATCTTATATCTAGGTTCATCACATACAAGACATTTGTCAGCATTCGCATGCTCCTTCCAAAATAATGCACAATCAAACCTACATGCATGTATTGATTCATAGCCTAAGCCTAATTGTTGCATAATTTTTCTAGCTTCGTAGTAGGATTCAGGGAGATTGGATCCTTTAGGCAACACACTTTTTATCAATCAGATTATCAAGTCACATGATTTATCAGTCATGTGAGTAATGGCTTTTATATGCAACAATTTAACTATAAACTCTAGGATTGACATGTTGGTGCACCCTGGATACAATTCTTGTTGAGCATATGCAAACATGTCATCAAATTTCTCATAGTCTACCGTCCAAAAATTATGGGTTGTACTACCACCTACATTTGATGAATCCCCATCCATATGCATGTTTACTGGACCACGAACATCATTAAGCATGTCCATGATGTCATCATCATCTTCATATTCATTGTCGACTTCGTCGCCAGACACGACATCAAATATGGTTCCAACATTCAAGTGTTCCCCGTGAAAAGTCCATACATCATAACTTCTTGAAAACCCATGTCTATACAAATGTAGCTGAATGGTGTATATATCATGTGATCTTGTATTCAAACAAGATCTACATGGGCAACGGGTCTTACCCTCAGTATCCAAATGTTGTTTTGCAATGTCTATGAAAGAGTCAATTCCTTGAATATATTCATCGCACAACCTATTAGACAACCAAATCCATCTTCTATCCATTGTGACCTTCTAGGTTCGCAAACAAAACATAAATTCAGTATCACAAATATGTTCTATCACAAAGACAATACTCAACCCAAATAAACCACATTCATCCATACAAAGAATATAGTACTAGTGATAATGTAAATGGGTATAAATGATCAATAAATTAATTAATTATCAATTTACGTAACTTATACCTTTGTTTTATGGTTTTAGTAGCAGTGGTGCCCACACTCTTCTTAGCCTCGGTCTTCAAGTCAACTTTAAGATTCTTAAATACCTTTTACAACAAAATAATTAGGTTATAATTTTATAATTTATCAAGAATATGTCATTTTCCTTATATGAAAATAAATACCACACTCTAAATTAAATGAATCACAAGCAATGGCTAAAATTAAAGTCAAAGGAACGACTGCAAATTATGCTTAATTTAAAATAATCACCATTGAAGGGAGAACTAAATTAGAATATTTTGAATATGTTGTCGTGGCCCTATCTAGTTAGATTAAGGGTAAAACAATAAAAAAAACTAACAGTAACAAAGACAGAGGTCAGGTTCCATCACATTCACATTCTGATAGAACCTGACCTGCAAATTACTCAACACAGCAAGAATCAGTCCAACAATCCACAATCAAATCCAGAACTAGAATGAAGTAATTCTCTATATTGATATCAACAGAACATTACATCCAGAAATAGCAACCTACTCTATATTGAGAAAGCACCTAGATGTTCTACGGGCATGCTACTATATTCTGAAGTCTGCTTATAATCAAAACGACTTTGCTATTGAGGTTATTTACTTAGGTTGATAAAGTTTGCTGCATTTATTTACTTCCAGAGTGTATGTATTTTCACCCTTAAACTCCTCAACTGGGTGTTTGTTTCATATTTATGTAGCATTTATTTGATGTTCTCATTACAAAAGATAGAGGCTCTGTTGAGATTAGTTTAATGAATGGCATTGGCAATAGCAACCTGTAGTTTCAGAATCACTGGATCAGTTGTTTTATCTGTGATATTTTTGTTACATTACTGTTTATCTATGTACCAAATATAATATGGATGGTACGTTTGGTTCATGTGGTTAGTATTTGGTCTGGAACCTCCAATTTGATAGCTATACCAGGTGCTTTGATTACTGATACATACCTAAGCAGGTTCCGCACCCTCCTCTTTCGTTTGGTTTTATCCAGATTGTTACATTGTCCAAAAAGACATGGTATCAAAGAAAGTCACTTTAAAAAACAGCTTGATATAACCAATTTCATAAGCAACCTGCGTGTGGGCCTTGAACCAGAATGAAGTAATTCTCTATATTGATATCAACAGAACATTACATCCAGAATATTATAAGCAAACACTAGAATGATCCAAGAAAAAGAAAAGCATGGCACAAATGACTTTAGATGTAAAATAAATTGGGGATATTCATAGAAGAAATTAAATACGCTACAAAAGGGAGTTTGTATTTTGCGCACAGAATGTACAAAGATTTAGAACCCAGCAGATGAAATCGATAACGCTTCCTAACACAATACATACCAAGTCGGCGTGGTGCATCAATCCATCAAATGAGCAAAGAATCGAAACTTCTTCTATTGGGGTAATCGCCAGGGATTTGCGTAGAGAAGAAATTCGGAATTTGGGGAAACAGGGAGGGATTTGCGTAGAGAAGAGAAGAGGTAGGTAAGGTTATGAGATTGGGAATTTGGGGAAATAGGGTAGGGATTTGCGTGCGTGGAGAAGATTGGGAATTTGGGGAATTTGGGGAAAGGTTTAATTTGGGGAAATAGGGTAGGGATTTGCGTGCGTGGAGAAGATTGGGAATTTGGGGAATTTGGAGAAAGGTTTGCTTTATATAGGTTAGGGTTTTTTGTAAATAACTTGAAAAGAATGACTAGTAATTAGTTGTTTAATTTTTAAATATAATTATATTTTGCAAACAAATCAATTTGTAACTAAATTTTTAGTCAGCAAAAAATTTGTTATAGTTGCAAGTCTGGCGGGAACAAATAATTTGGGGGGAAGATGAATTTTTCAACTTAAATTGGCAACTAAACCGAATTTAGTTGCTGTATATAATTTTTTGCAACTAACACAAACATTTGTCGCTAAAAATGCCTCAGGGCCCTTGTAATTATTGTCCAAATATGGGATATTTTGGTAATTTAATTTTTCTGTAACTAATCATAATAGTTACTAATACATTCTCAATTAATTGCAACTAATTTAGCAACTAAAGGATAGTTGCAAAAAAAGGTTTTTTTGTAACCAATAATGTAGATGCAAAATAAAATATTTTAGATGCAAACTGTCAAATTATGGAGGGAAAAATAGTCAACCAAAAATTGTAACTAAATTTATTAGTCACTAAAGCAACTTGTTCTGCAACTAACAAAATAGTCGCAGAACATTAACTTTAGATGCCAAAAGTTGGAACATGTGGACCCCAAAATTGAGTTGCTCTTTGTCCGACTAATGGCAATTCAGTTGGTAAATGTAGCCTTTTTGCAACTAATTCTAGTTAGTTGCTAAAAAAATGGTTGCAGAATGTCATTTTTCTTGTAGTGGTAGCTTTGTCTTAATTTAAAAGCATAAGAATTTAAAGTATAATTTCCAACATATTTTCAACATTCTCTTTCTTTTCAGAGCAAGGAGGATAGCCGGTTGTGTCTACATGTCTAGTTATCATCTTCAAGCCATCAATTTTCTTCCACTCTCTCTGGACAAGTAATTCGTATGTTATTTTTGGGTTGTGAAGTAATTCAAGTAGATGGTAAGCTAATATATTTTTCACACGCTTTAGATAATGAGGTTCTGTTGGAGTTACTGAGGGTTTTGCTTTTTATAAATGAATGACTAATAATAATAATAATAATAAAATCACTATGTTAAAATTTATTTGTCGGTTATTTTGGGTTGTGAAATTAGATGTGAAGTAGATGTCAAGCTAAAAGTCTTTTGCTCTATAAAATGGCATTGCTGAAATTACTAGTCCTATTGATGAAGGCAAATGAGAATGCTTTGAGCAGAAGATGCGAAGGAGAAGAAAATTACGTGTGTTCCACCTTAATTTCTGTAAGTCATTGTGCTATTTTTTTACAATTGTTTGTCCTGGAATGGTAATTATATTTACATCATTATCCAAGTTAATTTCGAGTTCTTTTTTAGTTGAATATAAGGTTTTTCATGCTCACTAGTGTTGCAGTACTGTTTCTCTTTACTCCTTTCATCGGGTTGTTGCAGATAAAAGTATCAAGGATACAACACAGAGTTTACTGATAGAAGTTGGATGTAGAAATGGAGGCTTAAATAGAATAGTGCTGCAAGATTATGTTGACTTTGTCTCCACATTCTTTTGGGATATTGTGTTGCGTTTTCTTATTTGTTCTTATGTCAAATTATATATCTTTAGGAAAAAGTATTTAATAAAGAATACAAATGTGAATAGGAATAAGAATAGAATTATGAGAGTCTTATTAGGAATTGAAATATGAATTCTATTAGAAATAAAATGTCTTATATACTACCTATAAATCGGGGGGTAAGAACAAATTCAAGACTATAAGATAATGTGAGTATACAAGGCATTTGATGTAAATATTATTAAACGCCATGGGTAGAGTCTCTTAGAAACTATGATGGTTTTTGCTCTAGGTATTGGGTTAAGCGTGGTTAGAAAGTGCATTCTTGTATATCATGTTCATAAAAATATAATAGAATTCTCTCATCCATGGATATAGGCAATGTATGCCAAACCACGTAAATATCGTGTCTCTTTGTGTAGTGTGATTTTATTCCTATATTATTAATTTCAAATACATGTTTTTTGTTGCACGATTTCCTAACACATTCATCACGTTTTGAAACGTATAATTGGACTCCTTTGGTGACATTTAGAGCCACCCAATTGGAAACACAATTTGTGCTTAATTCTCTTAAACACTTTCTAAGATTTTCAAGCTAAAATTGTGGTTGCATGGTCTTAATCCCAGAATTTTTAATCTGCAATTTTTGAAATGCAATGACCTCCAAAACTTTGTGAATATGAGCACCAATTGCAAGAGAAACATAAGTGAGTTACCACTAAATTGTTGAAACGGAAAACCAAACATGTCACAAGTAAAGTATAATGTAAAAGACAAAACACACGATTTACCCTAGTTCGTCCCGATTAAGTAACTACGTCCAGCATTCAAACAAAGAATTCTTATTAAGTATCAAAACTTTACGCAATTACAATGATAATTCACTCTAACTCTCTATCTCACATTAGGCTATTCACTATTACAAAATACTTATAATAGAAAAGTCTAACCCTATTTGGGCTTACCCGAATTTAACCCGACCAAGGTGTAAATATTAATGAACTAATTTTAGTCAATGAATTATAATGAAGAAACTTGAATAAAACCTTCTCTTCAGTACCAATCAAACTACTGAAAAAGAACACTAGAACTGGGTGGTGAAAAGAAGGAAGTTTTTTATTCAAATTTAGAGAAATTTAAGTTTGATAAACTGGGTTTTGGTGTTTGGTTGCAAGAGAGTTTTTTTGCTGTGGAAAGTGCAGTAAATTAAAGCAGGGTATGGAGTTATGGACAGAGCATATTGTTGTTGAAGAATATTCTATAGGATTTTCCGCTAGATGTACAATGGCTGTAGAATCAATTTCGCAATAAATTCACCTTGTAGTAGTACAATTACCAGGTAAAGCTTATATTTCGATGGTACAGGAGGGAGCTTTTACTTTTAAATAACGACAATAAACATCTTTTTTATTTCTTTTTAGTCGCTAACGATGATGGCGTGACATTTTGGACGGCTTACCCCAACTTCCATTTCCAGGGTGGAAGATGGGTCTCTTCTGCTCTGTTGTTTTGGATAAGGCTTTCGCTTCATAATTTGCAGCAGCGTAGGCTTGAAACAGTTTCTCGTTTCTCTAATATAAAACTCAAAATCTATTCTTCTAATTTATTTTAAAACCATTAGGGGTGAGCACAGGTAGCGGATAGAATCAGAATCTACAGGTAGAATCGAAATCGAAACCAGAACCCACCTGAAACCGATACTATGCGGGTAGATTCTGGTTCCCTTTTTTTGAAACCGATACTATGCAGTTTTGGTTTCGATTTCGGTTCCTACATGTGGAGGAATCGAAACCTAAACTTGAAAAAAAGAACTTGCAGCAGATACCTGACTTGGAACTGCGGTGGGAGGGTACCTGTTTTATTTTGGAACTTGGTGAAATAAATATCTGTAAAGAATGAAGGGTCTATTATAATTTTACATATAAAAAATTTTAAATAGAAAACGTTAAATTTTTACAATAACCTAAATAAATAAATATACAATTATATTTATTACATATAAATTACACCATATAAAAAACTTTAATATATTATAATATGTTAGTATAAAAGTTTTTATTAATTAAGTGTATAATTGGAATTATAACCAATTAAAAGTGTTTTAATGTTATTAAAAAAATTGTTTTTTGAATAAAATAGTATATTTGATTGAATAATAATATAATATTTAGTTATTTACTTCAATTATCAAGTTCTAAGTATATCATTACATTATAGTTAAATTATTACTTAATTAATTATAAGTTTATAACATTGCATTAGTAATTTAGTACATTACTTAATTAAATAATTATAAATTTAATTAATTATAACATTACATTATAGATTTATAGTATAATTACTTAATTAATTATAACATTACATTATAAACAAATGATTACTTAATTAATTATAACATTACATTATAGTTTGATCACGTAATTAATTATAACATTACATAATTAAATGATTATTTAATTAATTATGATATTATATTATAAATATTAATAATTTCCTACATTAGCATAATATTTAATTAAATAATTAGAAATTTAATTAATATAATATTACATTATAAATTTATAGTATGATTACTTAATTAATTATAACATTCTATTATAAACATTAGTACAATACTTAATTAAATGATTAGAAATTTAATTAATTAAAACATTATATTATAATTAAATAATTACTTAATTAATTATAACATTACATTATATAATCACTTAATTAATTATAACATTTCATAGTTAAATGATTATTTAATTAATTATAAATTTATAATATTACATTATAAACCTTAGTAATTTACTACATTAGTACATTATTTAATTAAATGATTAAAAATTTAATTAATTATAACATTACATCATTAATTTATTTTATGATTACTTAATTAATTATAATATGTTATTATAAACATTAGTAATACTTAATTAAATTATTAGAAATTTAATTACTTATAATATTAAATTATAGATTTATAGTATGGTTACTTAATTAATTGTTTGTGTTTTGGTTTTGATTGAGGAATTTTATGTGAATTGTGATGAATTGATTGAATTTAAGTGTTGCCTAAAGATTGGAGGATTTATGAGTCACACCGGACAAAATGAATGAGTAATCAAAATTTGTTAAGGGTGTATTTGTAAACTTTTAAAATATTTTTGTCATTTTTAAAACTAATAGGGGGTAATTAATTGTTTATAGGGTACTTGGGAAAGGAACCGGAACCTGCATTTTAGGTTCCGGTTCCTTGAATTTAAGAACTTGCATTGTGCGGTTTCGGTTCCCTCGAAATATGCAAGATACCCAGAACCACTCACCCCTAAAACCCATGAAATGGCTTAAGGAGTTGCTAATTCTTCTGAGTTACTGCTAAATTGTCATCTTTAAGCAGTTTTGAGAAAGTAAAATTCAATCTTCCTCAATGCTCCTTCGAAGAAATGGTTGGTGTTTCTATTGGTAGGGTTAAATCTTGTCCCCATAAGTCGTCACCATCGTTTCACAAAAACATGCTGACATCTAGAGCTGGCAATGGATCGTGTCGACTCACGTGTCAACACAACTCTCCTTAGAAAAAGTCTAGCACAACACGCAAATTTCCTTGCCATGCCATGGCATACAAATACTCAAAGAAATTAATAAAAATTAATGGAAGTGTTAAACTAGGCCCACGGCACAACCCATGGCACAACACGCTATATAGCGGGTCGTGTTGTGGGCCTTCAGATTTGGTAGGCCAACACAGCATGACAAGATATGAATTTCTACAGGCCTTAGCACGAAACGGCCCCCAATATAATAGACCTTGAATTTTTAGACACGACATAATGACGATGACATTAATATCCTCATTAACTAACAATAACGTCAATATCCTCGTTAACTAACGATGACATCAATGTCCTCGTTAACTAACATTGCAGTTGACCTTGCAGTTAACTAAGGGTGATGCCCATGTGTTGTTACCTAACGATGACATCTATATGTCGTTAACTAATGGTAACATTAATATGAATAGAGTAATACTACAGCGACAACCCTCTCTTACAAACTTTTTCTTACAACCCTGACGTGGCAGCTTTTAATTGGTCAGCTTACAATTAATTAATAAGACTTATGTGGAATCTGTTATGAATTGATCAATTGCAAGCTACTAAATCAGAGTTATGAGGAAAAGTTTGTAAAAAATGGTTGTTGGTATGGTATTATTCATATAATATTGTAGGGGTGAGCGGTTCCGGGTACCCTGCACTTTTCCGAGGCCGGAAGGCGAAGCCGCATATGAGGGTTCCCAAAAAAGGAACCGAGGCAGGAACCGCACATACAGGTTCTTCAATTCAAGGAACCGGAACCTAAAATGCAGGTTCCGGTTTCTTTCCAGGGTACCCTGTAAAAAATCAATTACCCCCCTATTAGTTTAAAAAATAACAAAAACACCTTATAAGTTTACAAATACACCCCTAACAAATTTTCGTTATTCATTTATTTGTGTCCAATGTAACTCATAACCTGTAATCTTTAAGCAACACTTGAATTCAATCAATTCATCACAATTCACATAAAATTCGTCAATCAAAACCAAAACACAAACAATTATTCATCACAATTCACATAAAATAACTTCACCAAAATCATTTAAACAAACAACAATTCTTAATACTAATTACTAACATTGCCATTTGTCAGGGGTCTATTTGATAAGTTAATAAATTATTAATGTTTATAAATTTATTAATTTAATGTTATAATTGGTTAATTGGGTATTTATAATATACCAAATATAATTTAGTAAATTTAATATTAGAAACAAGTAATGTTATAATTAAATAAGTTATCATACTACAATGTAAATTGTAATGTTATAATTAATTAAGTGACCATACTACAATGTAAATTGTAATGTTATAATTAATTAAGTAATATATTATTTAATTATAATGTAATATTATAATTAATTAAATTGTTAATCATTTAATTAAGTATTATAATATTGTTTATAATAGAATGTTATAATTAATTAAATAATCATACCATAAATTTATAATATAATGTTATAATTAATAAAATTATAATAATTCGATTAAATATTGTGCAAATTAGTAAATTACTAATGTTTATAATATAATGTCATAATCAATTAAGTAATCATTTAATTATGTAATGTTATATTAATTATATGATCATACTATAATAGTATAATGTAATGTTATAATGAATTAAGTAATCATACTACAAATCTATAATTTAATATTATAATTAATTAAATTTCAAATCATTTAATTAATATACTAATGTTTATAATGAAATGTTATAATTGATTAAGTAATCATATTACAAATATATAAAGTAATGTTATAATTAATTAAATTTTTAATCGTTTAATTAAGTAATGTAATAGTATAGTAGATTACTAATGTTTATAATGTAATGTTATAAATTCATAACTAATTAAGTAATTATGTAATCATTTAACTATATAATGCTATAATTAAGTAAGTGATCATAATATAATGTAATATAATAATATTATAATTTAATTGAGTAATTATTTAACTATAATGTAATGCTTAATTAATGTTTATAAGGTAATGTTATAATTAATTAAATTTCTTATCATTTAATTAAGTATTGTGCTAATGTTTATATAGTAAATTAGTAATTACTAATGTTTAAAATATAATATCATAACTCATAATCAATTAAGTAATTATTTAATTATGTAATGTTATATTAATTATATGATCATACTATAAATAGTATAATGTAATGTTATAATGAATTAAGTAATCATACTACAAATCTATAATTTAATATTATAATTAATTAAATTTCAAATCATTTAATTAATATACTAATGTTTATAATGGAATGTTATAATTGATTAAGTAATCATATTACAAATATATAAAGTAATGTTATAATTAATTAAATTTTTAATCGTTTAATTAAGTAATGTAATAGTATAGTAAATTACTAATGTTTATAATGTAATGTTATAAATTCATAACTAATTAAGTAATTATATAATCATTTAACTATATAATGCTATAATTAAGTAAGTAATCATAATATAATGTAATATTATAATATTATAATTTAATTGAGTAATTATTTAACTATAATGTAATGCTTAATTAATGTTTGTAATGAAATGTTTATAAGATAATGTTATAATTAATTAAATTTCTTATCATTCAATTAAGTATTGTGCTAATGTTTATATAATAAATTAGTAATTACTAATGTTTAAAATATAATATCATAACTCATAATCAATTAAGTAATTATTTAATTATATAATGTTATATTACTTATATGATCATACTATAATAGTATAATGTAATATTATAATGAATTAAATAATCATACTATAAATCTATAATTTAATATTATAATTAATTAAATTTCAAATCATTTGATTAATATACTAATGTTTATAATAGAATGTTATAATTGATTAAGTAATTATATTATAATATATAAGGTAATGTTATAATTAATTAAATTTTTTAATCGTTTAATTAAGTAATGTAATAATATAGTAAATTAGTAAATTACTAATGTTTATAATGTAATGTTATAAATTCATAACTAATTATGTAATTATGTAATCATTTAACTATGTAATGCTATAATTAAGTAAGTGATCATAATATATAATGTAATATAATAATATTATAATTTAATTGAGTAATTATTTAACTATAATGTAATGTTTAATTAATGTTTATAATGAAATGTTTATAAGGTAATGTTATAATTAATTAAATTTCTTATCATTCAATTAAGTATTGTGCTAATGTTTATGTAGCAAATTAGTAATTACTAATGTTTAAAACATAATATCATAACTCATAATCAATTAAGTAATTATTTAATTATGTAATGTTATAATTAATTATATAATCATACTATAATGTAATGTTATAGTAAATTAACTATTAAATAATCATACTATAAATTTTTAATGTAATATTATAATTAATTAAATTTTTAATCATTTAATTAAGTTTGTACTAATGTTTATAATAAAGTCAATTAATTAAGTAGTAATCAATTAATGTAATGCTATAATTAATTATACTATAAATCAATTAAGTAATGTTATAAAATTATAATTAATTAAGTAATCATTTAACTATAATGTAATGTTATAATTGATTAAGTATGATATTTAACTAGTAATTAAATTTATTAATGTTTATCAATTTATCATATATAATTAATTAATTACTAATTTATTATAGATATACTTAGAACTTGATAATTGAAGTAAATAACTAAATATATTATTACTCAATCAAATATACTATTTTATTCAAAAAATAATTCTTTTAATAACATTAAAAATGTAAAACACTTTTAATTGGATCATAATTCCAATTATTCATTTAATTGATCAAAACTTTAATATTAATGTATTATAATATATTAAAGCTTTTAATATGGTGTAATTTATATGTAATAAGTATAATTGTATTCGTATATTTATTTAATTAGGTTATTCTAAAAATTTAACTTTTTCTATTTTAAATTTTTTTATATGTAAAATAATAGAAACTCCCCCATTATTTATATTTCACAAATATTTCATTATAGTCCAGTTCCAAAATAGGTTCTAAACAGTTCCAAAAAGCGAGTTCCAATATAGGTTCCAAAACGAGGTTCCAAACGAGGTTAAACAGTTCCAAAGCGAGGTTCCAAAGCGAGGTTCCAAAACAGGTTCCAAACAGGGTTCCAAACAGGTACGAGGGTTCCAAGCGAGTTCCAAACAGGTACCTTTTTTACGAGTTCCAAGGATTCAGGTTCCGGTTAAGCCAGGGGTAAGCCGGGTAAGGCAAGGCAGGAACCTGCTGATAGCGGTTCCAAAAAAGGGGTTGGGAACCGGAACCTACCCGCTGCATGCGAGTTAGGTAGGTTCGGTTCGGTTCGGATTCTTACCCCGGTTCGGTTCTACCCACCCGCTACCCGTGCTCACCCCTATAATATTGTGTAATTATGCTATTGCTCAGAGAATTTCCGTCATCGTCATCGTTATCTCGCAGTTAACGTCAGCATCACCATTTACTTGTTTAGACTATTTTTGTCGAACACAATCTCTTCTTCTCCAGTCAGATCTATAGAAGAAAGAAAAACCAGAGTTAGGTTTTCTGAATGCTTTAAGATTATATCAGAAAGAAGAAAAAAATCTTACAGATTTCGAATTTTCAAGAATTAAGCACCACTGTTTAAGTATCGCGAAACAAAGCCCAATCAACGTCGTCTTTCTTAGCCAAGCGAAGCCACTCTCAGTCTCCACTGTACAACTTTTACAATTAACCCTAAATTTCATTCGCCATCAAATTTCTTAGTGTTTACATACCAAACAACCAAAATTCAGCTGTTCGAGTCTCCATATTTTCTCGACACGCATGTACGTAAGCACAGTGTATGACTAATTTTGCGTAATTACAACCGAAATTGCAAACAAAACAAAAAAAATTCCTTAACAATGACCTTTATACCTAAAGAAGCTATTGAAGTCATTGCTCAGAGTATTGGAATTACCAATTTGTCTCCCGATGTTGCCCTCGCTGTCGCTCCCGATGTTGAGTATCGCATGCGCGAAATTATGCAGGTCAATATAATTTTTTTTTTTTTTTTTATTTTGGTGGTTACTGATTTTTTTGAGTTCTGGAGTTTAAAACATTGTTAATTGATAGTGAACCTTGATGCTTTGAACTTGTAGGAGGCGGTTAAATGTATGCGGCACGCACGTAGAACAGTTTTGAGAGCTGAGGATGTTGATCGTGCACTTAAGTTAAGAAATGTGGAGGTAAATAATTTGTATTTTTGGCTTTTTTTTTTTTTTAAATTAATTGTTGTGGG
>CM047738.1:24481994-24494503 GCA_026225825.1 Pistacia integerrima
GAAGAGAAAAATTGCAAACTCCTACACTATCTCAAAAAGCTCAATTACACTCTTAATAACAGCCCACAATGACTATATTTTTAGTTTCTATTTTACACTTTTTGAGATATTTTAAAAGCTCAATCTACTAGTCTATTTAAAGGGGAGAGTTCCCTTGCAACTCCCATTCCTAAGCAATATGGGATTCAAGGCAAATCCCAATAATTCTTCCCTTGACTTGAATCCCCAACCATCATAGTAGCATCTGAAAATCTTACTCGATTAATAGTTTTCTTTTCTTTCACAACAGGAATTTGAACAACTTTATCTCTTGATTTCTTAAGACACACCTTTATCAAGCAAATATAGTTGTTTTTCATTCCTTTTGCCTTACAAAAGCAGAACATCGTCTTTATACACTTCGCATCCTTCTCTTTGACCAATGTTGGTATATCCATGAGAAGCCAACTCACCCAAAGAAATCAAATTGTGACTACAACTCGGCACATACCTCACATGGCGAAGCTTCTTGACAACACCATTGTGAAGCTTGAGACGAATGCTACCAATGCCTTCAATCTTCACTTTCTCGTTATTACTGACAACAATATTTCCATAATTTTCATCTTCTTTTAATTCAATAAAACAATCTTTATCATTATAAACATGCATAGTTGCAGTAGAATCTAAAACCCAACTTTTTTCACCCTTTGAAGTTTGAGTTTCATCTTGACATGCTTCTAACAATTCACCTTCATTATCAGCAACCCAAACATCATCCTTCGAATCCTTTATCTGTTGAGCCTTCTTGAAAGCAAGCATATCCTCCCTTAATTTCTTGCAATGTGGTTGGATATATCCCTTCTCTCCACAATAATAATACTCCTTATTACTGTAATCTTTGACTTTTGATAAAATGTAGGAGAATAAGTGATTTATCCAATGAGAGCTCATCATCGCTGGCATTTCTAACGAATATGAAAAAATTAACTTACTTGTAAGGCAACACTATCAAAGTTCTAATATCTCATGTTGAATTACCTCATATATACCTTTTGTGTTTTTCTTCCTCTTCTTTCTTTGATCTTGAATATTGGTTTCATATACCGTAGAGAACTAAGGAATAACAAAATTTCCGATTCAATTCCATCTAATATTAACTACTATTGGATTCCTTAGTATCTGTTAGTTATTATTCCCTATTCTCTTTTTTATTTTTCCCTCCATTACTTTTTGGTTGGTAGCTAGTTTCTTCATCTTATAATTTTGTAATCCTTATATTTTTCTTCAGGATCTTAGTTTCAACAATATAAGGGAACAGATTCCCGGTTCGCTTTTTGGGTCAACTGTGTTGACTCAGCTGTAATCTATCATTTCCTCTTTGTTTTGTCATTTACATCCTAGAATAATCTCATTATATTGAAACCTATATTGCTTCTTTTGTACTCAGGTTTCTAGGAAATAATAGGTTAACTGGACCCCTGCCTGCCTATAAAGATGAGAATCTTGTCAACATGTAAGTAATTTTAAAAGATTTGCTTTGATCTCCGTACTTATTAATATATTAATTTTACAGATAATTTTAATGGCAGCAAGCCAAAGATCAAAATGCTATACTTGCATTCCAGTTTCTCTGTCTAGTGCTTTCCCATTATGAAATCAAAGATGTAAAACATATTCCTACCATCAATCACCTGCATATTGTTTTGATCCATCCAAATTTTATAGATGGATATTAATAGAAAAATAATTAGATTAACATCCAGATTGGTACTTGTCGATTTTCCTTCTTTTCCAGAAAACATATGCATCCATAATCCCAAATTTTGCTTTTTTGTTATATTGCATTGTTTCTCTTTGCTAAATGTGGACTAACAATTCTATTTGGGCTTGTTAAGTAGACTTGTGGGGTTCTTGTGAAAAATGGGGAAGTTGAACTTTAGGATGGTGTAAGAAGATTACAGTAAAAATCAATGTGACTTGGATAATGCCTGAATATTGACAAGTAGCTGTAGTGTGTAGCTAAAATTTTTCTTTGCTTGTGCTTGCAGAGATGTTTCATACAATTATTTATCAGGCAGCATTCCTTCTTGGATAAACAGACAAAATTTACAAATGTAAGTCTTGAAATTCTTTTAAATTTAGATTTTTTACTATATTTCTCTTCCTTTTTGTTAAATTCTTTCCTTTTCTCTAGTTTAATATTCTATTTACTTTACAAAGAAATATATTCTGTTAGCTCCTAGGTAACATTTCTTTGAAAACTTTCATTTCTAACAAAGAATTGTATTCTATATATTGGGATGAAACTAACATTGCGATTTTATGAGTGCAATCTGCAGAAATTTAGTGGCCAATAACTTCACTCTTGAAAGTAGCAGCAGGTGATTATCTCTTTTCTATGTTTCATTCAAATGCTTGAAACTCTTTATAGCAAATATTAGAAAGCATTGTTGTTTACTTAAGTTGTTGATGGTTCATTTGAGGATTCTTTTAGCATGTTAAACTGTCCTCTCAATTTTTTAGACATAAGTTTTATGTGTACAAAAGTAGCCATACTCTTACTAATTTGAAGAAAAGGGTTACTGAGATCAGGTTAACTTTTAATAACGAGGCGTCAAAAGAAATGTTTTCAAGGTGTTAAAAAACATTTTCTTCGAAAGAGCAGTGATTTTTTTTATCCTGGTTGCATGCCTTCAGGCAATATTTTCTTTGGCCTTCATATACTTTTATTTTTGCTTTTAAACTATGATTCTTGAAAGTTAATTACGTTCCTTTAATAATTATATCAATTGAATATCAAAATCCAATGAATAAACTAGTAGAAATGGGTGCTTTATTGGCAAGTTTTTGTGCTGTCATAATTGATTAAGTTCCTCAAATAAGTGTATTCTTCTTTTCCCCTCAGTATTCTGTCTCCAGCGCAATTTTCCTTGCAATCGAGGTTCTCCAGTCCGTAAGTGCAACTTCATTCTGTGGTTTAAGAGTTAAATGTAGTAACAGTAACTAAGGTCAAAAGAGAAAGGAAGGATCTATTATGGGATAAGCTTAATCTACGTGAAGTACTATAGATGTTATAAATCAAACTTTTGGACATATTCTTGCTTTTGTGGATTGGGATACCTTTTCTGGACTTGCCTAGATAAGTGGCTATATTGGTATGCAGATTCTAGCTTCATGGTTAATTGTGGTGGTCCACAAATTACATCTTCTAATAATATTGTGTATGAGATGCATAATGAGACTCTTAGTCCAGCTACATACTATGTGACTGACACAAACAGATGGGGAATTATTAATGTTGGATATTTTACTGGGACCAATAATCCGTGGTCTACAATTTCTTCTGAGTCTCAATTCACAATACTCTTGACTCAAAACTTTTCCAGTCAGCACGGTTTCCGCTTCATCTCTAAGATACTATGGTTTAGGCCTTGAAAATGGAAACTACACTGTGACTCTCCAGTTTGCAGAAATAGCTGATTTGGATACTACCGGGAGGAGAAGTCTGGGAGGCGTGTTTTCGATATTTATGTTCAGGCATGTCTTCATCTTCAGATTACTTTAGCCAAAAAAGCCTCACCTATGCATCACACAGGTTTACAATGAGGTTAAAGCATGATCAAACGACCTTAAATGTATTAAGTTTCCGAATATACTGATTTCAACTGTTACTAGTTTTCTTTCAAAATGAATCTGTTTATTCCAGGGAATTCAAGTTGAAAAGGATTTTGACATAATAAGGGTAGCAGACGGAATCCCTAGAAAAGCAGTTCAGAGAAAATATACGGCTCAGTTATCTGAAAACTAATTGGAAATCCACTCTTTTGGGGCTGGGAAAGGGACTTGCTGTATGCCAACGATGGTTCATATGGACCTTTAATTTCTGCTATCAGTGCTGCTCCAGGTTCAAGAAATAGCAATTTTTTTTTTTTTTTTTTCCTTTATCCTCTTTTGGTTGATTTCCCTGCATTAGATAAGATATTGATTTAACTACTGAGCTTGATACAGATTTCGAAACTACAGTAAGACCTCCAGGTGGACGAAGTCCTATCACTCAGAAGAATAGAACAGGCTTTTTTGTTGGTGGTGTTGTTGTATTTCTGTTACTTCTTGCAATTTTCTTCATTGTCCGAAGAAGAAGAAGAAGAACGCCACAAAATTGATGAAGGTAAATCAAAAGATCTTAGCTATTAGCTATCTCTAACGTCTTATCTATCTATCATATTTCCTAGAGAAAAAGGGAACTGTTGAAGGTTGATTCTGTGCTGGAAATGCAGTCTGCTGGAACCAAAGCTTGAAGGTGTTTTTGATGTAAACAGAAATGGCGTGCATGGTGCTGTTCTGAGTGCAGTAGTTCAGGATAGTTGTCAACTTTTGTATTAGATTGGGCTTAGGTAAACTCAACTTAATTTGAGGCCTTGTGTCTCCAATATGTAATGTAGTTGTTAGATTTGTGTGGATTAGCTGGGATTTTGTAAAAAGCTTACTGACAGTGGTTGTAACAGTAAGCAAACGCATGTTATATTCAGGTTAGTGTTGGCTAATGAATTTTGAATCAGTTCTCCTTTTTCGGCACATCCGGTATAAGCTTAAATCAACAGGAACAATGGACTTAAAAAATGCTTGTTCAATTTATAACGCAGAGGTCCATTTGTGAGTTCTGAAATGCAGTGCAAGTTAATATGATTCAACACGGATAAGAAATTAAATCTCAGCTATTTTATTTCAATAGCATCTTAAAAGAACCAATATACATCAGTTTATATCCACAAGCAGTTTGGTCAACTACATTTTGGTTAATTGCCATTACTTTTTACCGAATTGCTTTCTGGCCCTTTCATGTCACACAAAAATCTTACTATGCCTCCATTAGACAATTGCAAATGTTCTTTCCAGCTTCTTCTCAGCTTTAATATGACAAAATATTCCCAGAAGTATTTGATTAGACTAACAAATTCACAACAGTAAGCTATGTTAATTGTTGAATTTTCAGAGCTTCTAGGGATAGATGTTAGACCATACACTTTCAGTTATGCTGAACTAAGGACTGCTACAGAAGGCTTCATTCCTGCAAATAAGCTTGGAGAGGGAGGATTTGGACCAGTTTATAAGGTATGTCGTTGTTCTAATCAAATGCCAAACAGGGTGCTATGCACATTTTAGTGCCTTTTGATTAATTGTTTTCCCAGAACAAAATACAGGTTGCAGCATTACTTTTTGTCATATATTCAAAGGAAAACACAATCTTTCGCTTTATCTAGCTAGGAAACTTTTGATTTATGTTCTCTTTGGTCCATGTATTGCTGTATTTGGTTCATGAAGAGAGCCTTCTAATAATTGGAGCATTGAGAAAAATAAATAATAAATACAAAAAGTTGATCAAGTTTTTACTGATTTCTCTAACCAATTAACTTAAACTATTTACTCAATAGGGAACACTTTGTGATGGAAGGGTCACTAATGTGAAGCAATTGTCTGTAGCATCCAACCAAAGGAAGAGCCAGTTTGTTGCAGAAATTGCTACTATATCTGCTGTGCAGCACCCTAACCTAGTAAAACTTCATGAATGTTGTTATGAGGGAACACAACGAATCCTTGTTTACAACTATCTTGAAAACAACAGTCTTGATCAAGTACTATTTGGTATGTGAATAGCATATAAGTCCGTACTATGTTTTTCATGGGAGTCCTAGCATTATTGGGTATGGAAATCACAGTTCAAACTTTATATGACATTTGTAAGTGGGAAAAGGAAGTTTGGATCTTAACTGGTCGATGCGTTATGGTATTTGTTTGGGAGTAGCAAGAGGTTTAGCTTACCTTCATGAAGAGTCGAGGCTTCGAATCATACACAGAATGTGAAGGTCAGTAATATTTTGCTTGATGGTAATCTCATCCCAAAAATATCAGATTTTGGTTTGGCCAGACTTTATGATGATAAGAAGACCCATATAGGCACCCGTGTTGCAAGGACAATGTAAGTTTTTTCTGAAGATTCATATAGTCATTCTTCTTACATTTGTTAATATCACCATCTTTCTTCATTCATTGAGTATATGATAATGAATATTTCTTTTGTTGCATTGACATAGTGGATATCTTTAACTGGAATATGCCATGCGTGGACATCTAAGAGAGAAGACTAATGTGTTTGCCTTTGGAGTTGTGGCTCTTGAGGTTGTTAGTGGGAGGCCAAACTCAAATTCAAGCTTGGAAGAAGAGAAGATGTATCTTCTTGATTGGGTATGAATGACATTTCTATACTATATTGCACATCAGTTTTCTTTTATTGGAGTCCAAAATGATTTCTAGCCTTGTGTTTTGGTTTGCATCATCATGATAACCACACCAATGAATATTTTATTATTGCCCATTCATGAAAGCTCAAGTATATGTTCACTGTGAATTCTAAAGTCCCAGGAAAGAAAATAGAAGAATTCCAGCAGTCTAGATGAGTCTAGTTTGTCACTTTTCTAAGATACAAGTCAAACTTGATGTGTATGCTAACGCCTTTTAACCTCCTGATCCAATCACTCATGACAAAATTCGTATCTTTCCTGTTTCCCAGGCTTGGCACCTATACGAGAACAATCGCCAACTCGAACTAGTGGATTCCAAATTATCAATATTCAGTGAGGAAGAAGTAATAAGCCTAATATGGGGTAGCTCTTTTGTGTACTTAGACATTGCCCTCATCGAGGCTAGCGATGTCCATGTGATTGCAATGCTTTGTGGAGATATTGAAGTGAGTGCAGTGAATTCCAAGCCAGGATACTTGACTGAATGGACATTTGATGATGCGGCCTCCTATGTTACCGATGATACAGCTGAGGAATTTGATGATACAGGTGAAGAATGTGATGATACTAGCAATTACATCTCCTCAACAAGCTTAAGTAGAGTGGATAAAACTCCCCAAAGAAGTGCTACTAAAGCCCTTCTCCATTGATTGGCTTTCAGTTTAGATTCCATTTCTGTTTCATATTAGTTCCCCATAAGATAATGCTTAAAAATGTAACACAAATAAACTCAAGTCAAACATATATACATATACATAGGGCATTGATTTTTAATTACTTGTAAAACCCTGCCAGAACTATTCTGATTAGCATTATCAATGTTGAAAACATTGGTTGATCTTTTAGTTTATTTTGAGGAATATAAAAAAAATTGCAGAAACCTCAACGTCAGGATACTTGACTACCTGGAAATTTGATGATGTAACCACATTTGTTTATGCAACTAAAGCGAGCGATTCTTCCAGCCATTATTCTTCTTCTTCAAGTAAAGGGGTTAAAGCTTCCCTATCCACCCCTTGTATATTAATATATATTTCATTCCCCATTCACATGGGTATCGCTCTTTATATAGGTTCTTGGACTCCGGAATTTATATTTAAGTAAACAACTTTTTCCCACTCAAGGTTTGCCATAATGACACTTTCCTACCCAAAAAGTTTTAAAATATCACTTTCCCACCTAACATTTATATTCCATTAATACCCAATATTAAACAACTCAATGACAGAGAAAGAAAGAGAAAATAACAAACAAGAAATAGAGTAAGCTGAAAATTTTCTGGAATTTAAAAAATGAGAAACTATTATTTTTTTCGTTGTACAAAAGACAAAACTCTTTACACTTTATATGAAAGTTTGTTACAATCCTTGTCAACTTTAAATCTCAATCGTTCATTAGAATAACAAACAAACACAAAACTTTATATCTGAACCCTTCGATTCAGCAGGAACCTTTTTCTGTTACAGCTCACACTTCCTAAGTTGACGAAGAAGAAGCTCACGTGAAACTATTACAGCTCATACTTCCTGAGTTCACGAAGAGGAGGCTCACGTGAAACATGTTTTCTGTTACAGCTCACACTTCCTGAGTTGACGAAGAAGAAGCTCACGCACTTCTTGAGTTGATGAAGAAAAAGCTCACGTGAAACATGTTTGCTGAGATGAAAAATAAGTGAAAACGACACAGAAGAATGTCGTTTCTTGCTTGATTCCTTTGAGGCTTGCATGCATGTTAACATCGTCCCTCAAGCCAATGAAAGAACTCAAGAAAAAAAAAAAAAAAAAACACTTCTCCAATAAACAAAAAAGAAACCGAAGATATTACAGACCTCAAGATTGGTGACTTTAAGTCAGCTCAACCTCATCAGCAAGATTTTCATCCCTCATATTAAAAAAACCATTGTTTATGACAGCTCAGCTTTATCAGCAAGATTTCATCCCTCAGATCAAAAACCATTGTTTTCAATAAGTAGTTTTAGTTTCAGTTTCATTTCTTTCACTATTTATTTCATCTTCAGTGCTTCTTGTAATTTTTTATTCGAACCTGGGATTTGATGCTTGTTCTTGAGATACTAATCGTCCCTCAAGCAGAGATTCAGAGGGAGAAGCGAAAATGTAGAGTTGATCACGCAGAAGCTGAAAACGAGAGTTGGACAACGGTTCGGTGAGAATATCAGCAACTTAAAAGGAAGAGGCCACATATTAGACAACCAAGCGCTTGGACTGAACTATCTCCCGAACAAAATGCACATTAATTTTGATATGTTTTATGCGAGCATGGAAAACAAGGTTGGAAGCAAGGGTGCCGGCATTGGTATTATCGCACCAGAGAACTGGAATACCTGGGATAGATATGTGAAGCTCTTGAAATAAGTTTTGGAGCCAAGCGATCTCGGTGGAGGCTTAAGCCAAGGCGCTGTATTCAGCTTTGGTAGATGATAAGGCGACAACCTGTTATTTTTTGGAGCTCCATTGAACCAGATTAGAGCCAAGAAAAATGCAATAGCCACTTGTAATCTGCATAACCTTCAAGCTTCATAGTAGAACCTTGGCAAAAGGTGAGGCCATGATGTAGAGTGCCTTGTATATAATTTAATACATGCTTCCCAATGGTTGATGGTGGGAGCCTTAAGAAACTGACTCGGTTTATTTACAACAAAAGAGAGATCAGGACGAGTCATAGTGAGATATTGAAGTGCACCAATAAGGCTCTGATAGGTGGTGGGTTGTTCAAAAGATGGACTATCATCAAACCATAATTTGGATCCAAGAAACATAGGCGTTGAACAAGGATTAAAGTGTTGCATACCAAACTTGAGAAGAATCTCCTAAGCATACTTGCTTTAGTCGAGTTGTAACCCATGAGCAATTTGATTCACGAAAATTCCTAAGAAGTAATGAACAGACCCGAGAATTTTAAGACCAAAAGTGGTGTCTAGGTGAGCAACAACTTGTTACCCTGAGCATACTTGCTCACGTGAAACATGTTTGCTGAGATGAAAAATAAGTGAAAACGACACAGAAGAATGTCGTTTCTTACTTGATTCTTTTGAGGCTTGCATGCATGTTAACACCCAAAATACACTTCACTTTCTAGCTGATGGTCGGTGAGTTATCAAGAGCCAAGGTAAGAGGATTTTTGTAAAGTGGAGGCCGGTGGATTGAATGGTGGATCGATTGAATATTCGTCGTCGAAATCAGTTGGAAATCAACTAAGAATAGGAAACCCTAACTTTGCTGTGGTTGACAATTAGAGAGAAATTAGGCGTCGGAATGAGAGGGGTTTATAGAGAGGAGATTGGAGGTTCAAATGGAGGTGACAAGTTTTCGCTATTGTAATCGGCTTTGAGTAGTAACAGAATATTAAGTTTGGGTGGAAAAGTTATATTTTGAAACTTTTTGGGTGAAAAGTATCATCATTAAGGAAAACATTGGGTGGGAAAAATTGTTTACTCTTTATAAATTTAAGATTTGCGTTAAGTGAATAATACTTGTCTAATAAAACTCAAAACAATCTTTTTCAATTACCCCTTTTGTTCCCCCCTGAGAGATTGTTCAATTACAATTACCCCTTTTGTTATCAGAAAGTCTCCAAATTAATGCTCCCAACCAGGCTCCAGCTGACTTACGTTTTGCTTAGTTGCCATTACTTTTTACCGAATTGCTTTCTGGCCCTTTCATGTCACACAAAATCTTACTATGCCTCGATTAGACAATCGCAAATGTTCTTTCCAGCTTTTTCTCAGCTCTTATATGACAAAATATTCCCAAAAATATTTGATTAGACTAATCAGTCATAACAGTTAGCTATGCTAATTGTTGTTGAATTACATTATCAGTCTATCTCTTGAATTATAAATTGATATGGCAGCTATGTTGAATTACAATTATGCAATATCTCTTGGATATACTTGACCTCTTGAGTAATATACCCAAAAGTTTTTGTCTAATCATCATTCGATCACCCATGAGTGGTTAGTATGATTTTAATACTTGAAAAGCTGGAATTGAATGAATTTCTGGATGTTGGTCATCTTCCCCATCTCAAAACCTTGGCGATAGAAGCAAAATTATCCTCCATGATGACGATATCCGAGTGCTACTTCACAACTTCAGTCCCTTGAATTCCCATGGATAGTCCTATATCTGCTTCCTTCAGAGCTGGTCTAACTTATGTTTCATTCCCAGTGACGGCGACCACATGACCTCTCTATTTTATGCACTGTAGCTTGAGTAGTTTATGAGAAGGAGAGGATCTCGCCATCAGACAAATCCTGTTAAACTTTCACCATTCTCTCTTGCGGTGTGTAGTTTCTAGATTTGTCCGCTTTTACCATTACCCTAGTGGACCCATTTTTATTTTTCTCTAAAGATCTTCATGGTATCAAAACCGTAGGAGATATAAATGCTTGCTTTTTTTTTTTTTTTTAATTCACTTGACCTGTGAATAGTATTTCTATGTAATTAACGAATGAATTATGATCATCTTCTTCTCTCTTTTAAAGATTTTATGATACAGGCATTAATGACAATGTATGGTTTTAATTTATTTTTTTAATATATGTTTTATTAACCACTAGTCATATATTTATATTTTATTCAGGTAAAAATCATATTACTAACTGTTAGATAACTAACAAAAAATCTTACGAGTCTAACTTGTGAATTATCTCTTGAGATGTAAACTTGATTTCAGATCATGTAACTTTCAACTTTCCATTCATAGTAGACATGATCATATGAATTATGTTTTTGGCCCAAGTATTATGTTTTGTATCATTAGCTCGTATTATTTTCCCAAATATTATGTTTTGTATATGAGAAATTTACACATGAATGTGATGGATGTAATTTATCAAGAGTTAGTAGATAGAAGTTAGTATGGAAACCTCAATTGCACACTGAAGGGGATAATCCTTGTTCTTAAACTTATACAAGCCAAAGTTGAAGAATCAATAGCAGGTTTCTCTTGAAACAGACATGTCCCATTCCCATCTCATTTTTCCTAGTTAGTCTTTCAGCTAAAAATCTTCTCTTCTAACTTTATCGAACTATTGAATGACCTGCACTTGGCTACTACTATACAGGGGACATGGTAATTCTGATGGCTAAAAAGGGCTGGTCGACTGGGTAACAAAATGATTTGCAATAAAACCATAAACAGATGTTGAATGATGAGCAGCTTAAATAAAAGGAAGTATCCAAGTATTGAATCTCATTGATGAAAGGAACAAGACCGTTGATAAGAAAAACATTTGAAATAAAAATATATGTTTTAATATATCCATCATTTTAAATCAAACGGGTTTAGAACTCTTAGTTATCTTCAATTCATTGGTTTTTTTAATTTCCTTTCTAGAAGAAAAGAAGCCAAAGGAACCACGAGGCAAAATTATTGGCGTTGGATCAAAGATATGATATTGGATACTTGACTCTGATATATGACAATAAGAGAGCAAAATTAGAAATGCCGAGCATCAGCATGTACTAACTTCAATGAAAAGGATCAATTTGTTTGATGAAAGAATATTGTTTGGCCATGGTCTAATTAACCAGTGTCTTTTTAAGAGACACAACGAAGAAAAGGATTTTTCAAGTTCACATGTCCCATATGAATGTGAAGTCCTATTTCGGATGGATGTCATCGAATACCAAGACAAGTTAATAAACAGAACCCCAGCAAACGAAACTATACCAAGGCTGCGTCGAAATACATATATATTGCAATACAATTTTACTTACATAGAATGAAACACAAATGAACGATCAAATAACACCATCAAATAAACGATCTAGAATTAAAAGATGAACTTTGATTTAAATGCTTGCATTTTTTTCTAACTTTCTTGTCTGAAATTTTGTTCTCTTTTCATGTACAAACTGAACTGGGCGTTGAACAGGCAATTATTCGGTCTGTTATAGATTTTAAGTGGGATCCTTGGCCTAAAGTTTCTGATACTGCAAAAGACCTCGTTCGGAAGCTGCTTGACCCTGATCTGAAGAAACGGGTTACTGATTAACAAGTGCTAGATAACATTTGGTTTAATTGAATAGTGATGCTTTATGTTTACAGCTTTATGCTCTGCAACGTCACTACTATTTGCAAACATTTTTACTTGAAATATGAGAATTAAATGTTTACTACTGTTTGCTCCTTAAATGCAGAACATCCTTGGTTACAAAATGCCAGCCATTGTTAAGTGTTAAACTGCTAGATTTAAATTTTCTG
>CM047738.1:24494603-24550715 GCA_026225825.1 Pistacia integerrima
CGCAACATGAGATAACTTCTCCCATACCTAGGAGTGATGAATCCTCTGTCGATCTACCATAGTCTTGATACACTCCTTGATGTAGCCAATCACTACTGTATTGATAAATCTAAATAAAACTACATTAGGCTAGTGTCAAACTATACTAATTGGTGCACAAGACACTCTAGTGATCTCAAGTCTAAGGATGACATGCACCACCATTCGTTAGAGGATTTATTCCATAGACACTAGGGTTACCATCTATATAGAATCCTCTGGTGGATCACTCCAACGAACTTGCCTATAGTAAGCACCCATGTGTTGCACCGGGTTGTTGGTAAACAACCTTGACAAGTAAGATCAATCATTGCCTTTCGACACAGCTGTTCAACACTATGATAGCCTTACCATATTATCTGTGACCTTGGTCAGAATAATACTGGAGTTAAGGACATTTCTAGAATGGCCACCATGTGTGATCATAAGGCTCTCACTATCAAGATTTGAAATACTTGATACCCTCATCACGGTTCTACCATCTTAAGGACATATGTCAATACATACCAATATGATTTACACGATATAGAATAAAATTCCTTTTATTGATTAATGAACATTATTACAAAGAGTCAAATCTATAATATTTGATTGGCTCTAGGGCACCTACTCTAACAGAGCAGTTATATTATCTATTTCATCTTCCTTCATGAATCCAAGCTTCTTGTGCCACAACTCAAAATAATCTATCTTTGTGCTAGAATAAGAAACTTTGTTAGACAACAAAAAGAAATTATCATTAGACCTATTTCCTCCAAGGAAGGAAGTTCCTTCACCATTCAAGACTTGACACTTAGATTTTGAAAATTGCACAATAAAGTCTTTGTCACATATTTGGCTAATGCTAATCAGATTGGCTTTTAATCCCTTAACATAAAACACATCATTTAGCATAGGGAAGCCAGAAATATCTATTGAGCCTTTACCAAGGATTTTACCTCTTTCGCCATCACCATAGGTAACATGGCCAACTTTAACAAGTTCAAGATTAGTCAATAAAGATTTGTTACCTATCATGTGTCTTCAACAACCATTGTCAAAGTACCATTGTTCATTTTGAAAAGCAAGTAATGAAGTATGAGTAACTAGACAATTAGCACCTAACTTAGATCTCCACACTTTTCTGTTTTGGGAAAAATTATTCTGGTGTAGTGACCTGGGAGATTGACGTGGTGACTTTAAAGAAGAAAATTCATGATTTCCACTAAAAATGTAATATCTCAATAGGCAAGTATTCACTGAGTATCTTATAGAGAGAATCTAAAGAATTGTTAGCTTAAAAAAAGGGTGTTCATCTAAAATTTGTATCCTTAATCAAGTTATAACATACTATTACACAATGTCTATTTCTCACATATATAAATCCACATTAATTCCTTCACTGAGACAGTGTGTGCAATCCTCTTGCCAGCTTGATGTCTCCCGACCACTACAATCTAATACCTGCAAAATAAAGAAAGCAACAGGGAGGGCTATAAATGCTTAGTAAGTAAACCAATTCTAACTATGCTTTTACTCTGTTGTCCCCTTTTTCGCTGCTTATACTGCTTCTAAATTTCTACTTCCTTTCTCTCTTTATTCTCAGGCGTACTACTTAGCAATCTTCTATTTTTCTCAAATCTTTCTAAATCCTTCTAATGTTGTGCTATTCTTTATCATTTTATTTCTCTTCTCTATTAGATTATAACTTTATGTTTCTTTCTCTACTCAACAAATCGCTAAGTTTCCTTGCTATTTGTCATGTTTCTAATTTCTGTTCTTTTCTAGCCTGTATCTAATTTATGTTCTTTTCTTGTATATCTCTAGTTTCTTTTCTATTCTTGTAGGCTTCTATTTTCTTTTCTTCTCTATTCTCATGGGCTTCTATTTTCTTTTCTTGGCTATTCCGTAGGCTTCTATTTTCTTTTCTTTTCTATTCTCACGGGCTTCTATTTTCTTTTCTTGGCTAGTTAGACACGCAATAATAAAATAAACTCTTTAATCTATGCATAAATGCATAAGATGCAATGCACATAAAATGTCTAATGCATATGCAAATGATCATGTTTGTATTCTTTCTGAAAATTCTTTTCTAATTCTTTCTAAAATTCTTTTCCTTTCTTTCTGAAATTCTTTCTGTTTTCTATTTCTTATTCTATTTTTCTTTCTTTCTGAAACTCTTTATGTTTTCTATTCTGGTTTGCTGATCGGACTAGGCTAAGGCATGGATTTGGAACCCTGGCCGTGTGAGCGCATTTTGAAATTCTTTCTGGGTACAGTCCTCATCCACATGCACTTCTAGCGGATTGTACAATTCTGTTTTCTATTCTGAGGCCGCTCACTGATGGCGGCTTGTGATAATCCGTAAATTATACAGTTTTTATTTAATCTTTCTGTCGGATTTCAGGTACTTTCTAGTGCATTTTTACCTGAATTGGTGCGTAATTCTCTACTTTTCGTGTTTCAGGTTAAAATGGACTCTTTTAGTGAATAAAGACAAAATTTGAGTGTTTTGACTCAGAATTGAAGGATTTCAGAAGTTAGGAGAGTTCCGGAGTAGGACAATGCACGATGAAGCTTGTTTCCAAGGTGGAGAGTCAAAAATCGAAGAATCGGACGAAGAGGCAAAGCAGAGGCGCTTCGAAATTTAACCCCTAGGCTTTTGAAGTTCGCCCTTGCGAAGAAATTGTCTTCGCCGCGGCGAAGTTGGGCAGAGTCGAATGTGAATTTTTCATTCTTCGCCACGGCGAAGAATTCTTCTTCGCCGCGGCGACAGTTAAAATTTTCAGTTTTGTAAACGCACAGTTTCGTGTGTGCGTGTTTTTGACTGGGTTTTTAGGACTAGGTATAAAAGAAAAACTTTAACTTTTTAGAAAGGGGTCCCGAGCTGTTAGGTTAGCCATCTTTGCATTTCCTAGAGAGAAAAAGCTGGATTTTTCGGATTATGGAGAAGAAGTTCAGATTTTGACTGGAATAATTATCTTTTGGGGAGTTTTCTATTCTTTCATCTTAGTTTCATTATGTTTATTCTGTTTACTTGTATTTTCCGTTTTTATTCTGTTAAATTAGCTATGAACTAATCTTCTATGGGTTAGGGTTTTGATTGTAGTTTGGATTTGAAATGGGTTGAGTTTATGTTTGTGCTATTTTCATGTGAATAAGTCAGGTTGTGTGTTACTCTGAAATTAAGTGTTGTATGTGATGAACATGATGAGATTGAGAAATAATTCATGTTAAGCTTCTTGGGTAATAACCATTATAGTATTGGATGCTAGAGATAGATTCAAGAACTAATGAAATCAATTTAGGATTCTTGTGCTTCATGATTTAGAGTTATTAACCTTCAAATTGTTGGGTGCGGAATGTTAATAAGGATAAATAGGAAAACATAGCCCGAGAGGGTATGTTATCATAGTAGTGAATCCGATTTACAACCATTGCATGTAAATGTGAAAATAGTGTAACCTTTAGGTATAACCCATAAATAATCCAAACGAAGTCAAAACCCTACCCGTTTTAATTTCATTGAATCTCTGAGTTCCATTTCCTTTTCTTTTTAAGAATTTATTACTTGTTAGATTTTATTTTGTTTTTCTTTCAATTACAAATTGCTCCCACAAATCCAAGATTTTCGATTACTTCAACTTGTTAACACCATAGGAAACTTAGTGCTTTGCTACCAGCCTCGTGGGAACGATATCCTACCCATCACTCTATTACTTGAGCGACTAGTGCACTTGCTAGTTTTGCATGTTATAGTAAACACGCATCAGCTTGCATGTGGGAAACTTTTGCATCTCTACCACCACTAGCTAACACAGCGAATGCTCACAGATTCCCATTGCAACAGCCCTCTGAAAACATGCTCTTTAAATCTGCAAAATAACTAGCTAGACATTTTCCAATAATTTTAAAATTTCTGAAATATATGCTATGCTATGTCATGCATTTATATGCTGTCTATGCATGAACCCAAAATATGTGTCCGACTCTAGCATGTATTCTATTACTTCTAAGGCTTTTATTTCTAGACTTTTTTGGAAAGCCCAAAGTTCTATTCTAGCAACACACTTAAATTAAACATTTTCTATTTTATTATTTATTTCTAAATTCTATGCATTGTGTGTACATATGCGATTCTATAATTTCTACATAATTCTGTAATTCTTCAATTCTATCATGCTATGTAAAAATGTACATGTACACAATTACATTATCTCTCACTAATTCTACTCTCTAATATTTTCTAATGTAACAAACATGTCTTGTACAACTTTCTAAATACAAATGTTAATGCCATAAATTTTCATTCTCTTAACATGACCATCAACATTGTTATACATGCCCTTCTTTCTTCTTCTCTTTTGGCTACATTCTATACATTAATCTATATTGCCATATTAATCATTGTAAATTCAATCTAACATATGGCACAACATATATACTTTCGCTAAATTCTAATTTCTTTCTAACATTCTTAACTAAACTTTTGGCCAATACAACATATTCTCAAGATCTTCTAGCACAATTCTATAGCTTGTACTATATAATAAGGCATGAAAACTATACTCATACCAATCAATTTCTAAAATGGTCATGTATTTAATACATAAACTAAACTTCTATTTCTTTGATGTTTCTTTGATATTTATAATTGGGAAAGCTTTTCTATTCTTTATAAAATAAAATCACTTATTACATATTGTTTATAACTAATCTCAAAACAAGAAACAACAATATACTCATTTGGCCAAGCCATTCTTTGAATGATCTTTCTAATTTCAAGCATACAAGCTTGACAATTTATTGTGGCATATTGTAATATTATAATATAATCACCCATCTTTTACTATCAACAATACTATACTATTGCAACAATTTAATATGCAATTCTTGCCATCACTTTTCTAAAGTCATAAGTTTCAAAACTCATAATTCAAATGACTAAATACAATATGTTATTCAAACTAATGCTAAAAGTTCAAGCAACTTGAACCATGCACTAAAGGCCATTCATTTCATTGAACTAACATAACCAAGTGTTATTCTAAATTTTGGTATAACAAAATGCACTCTTGAATACTAAAACTTACACTTGGTTAAGCCCTAACATAACCTTTCAACTCCAATTCTTTCCTTTCTCAAACAATTTCTTCAACAAGATTTAACAAACTCATGCATGCATTTCTCATTGAATTGTCATCAAACAATTCACATGCACATGCAAATACTTGGTTGGCCACACTTCCACATCTCTCCAAATCCACTAAAATTGGAGTAAAAACTCACCAAACTTAACTTCAAATTTGGCCGGATTCAACACTTCCAAATTCCAACATCAACTCATCAAAATTTCATCCAAAGTTCAACCAAAACATCACATCTACATAACTACTCATCTTGGCTTAATTTCTACACATTATTCTCCATCAAACAAGCATCTAAACAGCCAATACTTCTTATCATACATCATACACAAACACTCAAGAATCAACTTACACATATACTACTCAAATTAAAGCTTAGATTGGGTTTACTTACCTTTTTCTTGCAAGAATCCTTTTATTTGCTTCCCTTGCTCACTTTCTCAATTGATTCATGCTAAAACACATAAATTCATGAGAACTCATACTTATAAAACACAAATCACAAACTTTTGCCAAAAATCTTACCTTAGAAAGCCACAAAATGAACATATATTCACTTAGGCATGAATTCTCATGTAATTCCCTTGGAAGACTTTGAAGAATTGGAAGAGAAATGGGGGAGGAAGGTGGCGTCCTCAAGGGATGAGAATGGCTAGGGTTTGTCAATTGAAGCCTTATAACTAATAGAATATATATATATATATATATATATATATATATATATATATATATATATATATATATATATATATATATATATATATATATATATATATATATATATATATATTCCCATTTTGCCCTTGCACTTTTATAATAATTCCAATTATGCCATACATGCATTTACCGATATACCCTCACTTTCAATGGATTTAACACATGTTCTTGGTTATTTTCACTCCCCACTCTTTCATATAGTTGTGAGAGAAAAGACCATTTTACCCTTATTCTTTAATTTCTTTCTATTACTTTACAAACACGTATTTATCACACCACGTGTACTTTTCCATAATCTTTCTACCACTCTATTCTCATGGCTAGCACACTTAATACATTATATTTATCATACTCACTTTTCACTTGAACACGTGATTCTGTGTGAAATGACCATTTTGCCCCCTATTGAAACTTTTATGGAATTCCTCTATAAAACTAGTTAAATATATTCACTATGACTATAAAATAATCCCTACCATATTTCTGAATGTGGGTATTATATGAAATTAGTTTAAAGCAATTTGGTCTGATATGTCCTTTCTTGTGACAAAAATGACATATTGGTATAAAATTTTTTCCTTTGAAATCGGCTCACATGGTTCAACAATAGCTTTTGGAACTAATTTAGATGCTTTAATGAAGGTGGTCACATTGGGTTCGGAGGTGCTCACCCCAGGAGAAAATCCCAAACCTGCTTTATCACCAAAAGTCTTCCCTTGTGCAAGAAATTCATCCATCTTGTATGAACTTGTATTTAACCTCTCAACAACGGCCTTAGCCCCAGTTAGTTCATTTAAAGCTTGATTTAACAAAACTTCTCGTTGGACAGATAAAAAAATAATGCTTTCAACTTATCATTCAATATTTTCTTATCTTTTATCAAAGAGGTTTTTTCATATTCAAGTAACGTAATCTTCTTGATAGCCTTCAACCATGACTCATACATCTTGTCATAAGTCTCATGTTGCTCTTTATAGACATTACATGAGTCATCCGAGGACACACTATCATTGTCCTCTTGGTTAACCGTAAATGCCAAATAGTTTTCATCTTTATTAGAATCATCACCTCCACTCTCACTGTCATCACTCTCACTCAAGGTGGCAGCCATGACTTTACCTTTTTTCTTAAGAGTGTTCACACACTCGGACTGAATATGACCATACCCCTCACACTCAAAACATTTTATTCCTTTGCTTTTCTTTTCATTTTCTCTTGGAAATCTTTTCGAGAAGACACCCTGACTAGATTGGTCTGAAAACTTTTTCACAAAAGGTTGTTTTCCCTTTTTACCCTCACTCGTTTTTCTCATATTCTTCTTCAAGAACTTTGCAAATTTTTTCGTAAGCAAATCACACTCATCATCTTCTACATCACTAGTATCAAAATCACCAGGAGGTTTAGAGATTACCTCATGTTTCAGGGCAAGGCCTTTACCTATTTTCTTCTCCCATCGTTTCATTTTAGTCGAAGGTTTGCAAAGATCCAATTAGTTCATACAGCTACATCCCATTGAGGTCACGACATTCTTCAATAAAGGTGGCCTTGGACATGAATCTCTTGGGTAAAGAGCACAACACTTTCCTGACAAGTTTAGCATTAGTATATATTTTACCCAAAGCAAAACATTCATTTGTAACATCACACAATCTGCCATGAAAATCAAAGATTGTTTCATCATCATGCATAACAAGATTTTCATAGTCAGTTATTAGTCTTCTAAGCCTAGTCTTTTTCACAATGTTTGCTCCTTCATTTTTTTACTTGGCGTCTATCCCATGCATCCTTAGCCATTTCACAATTTGCTATATTTTTCATTTGATTAATACTAACAAGATTAAAAAATAGCATGAAGTGCTTTTGAGTTAAAATTAGACTCTTCTAACTCAGCCTTAGTCTGTTGATCTATGGCTTTTCTTTTGTTTCCACTCGCTTCTTCAACTTTAGGTTCTTTCCAACCAACAATACAAGCCATCCAAGCCCTCTCATCAATGGATTTTAAAAAGACACGCATTCTAGGTCTCCAAAAAGCATAATTGGTTCCCTCTATCAAGGGTGGTCTATTGGTAGGCCCTCTTTCACTAAATAAACTCATAGTAAATAGAATAGCAAAGGTCGTCACATAAGACTGATGTGATCACACGTAAGCATGCAAAATAGAAGTAATCACAATCAGAAAACACAAGACAGATGTGGTGACACAAAACATAGATGTGGTCACACAAGGTCTGTAGCGAGGAAACTGCAAAAAAAAAAAAAAAAAAAAAAAAGCAAAAATGCAACAAATACCAAATCAAGATTTAAACACAAAAAAACAAGCAAGGATCTACTAAAATAACTCTTCAAAATAGGCTCTGATATCAATTGAAAGTTTTAAACCCTTATCATGTTGATTAAAAATTATGCAGAATGTGATAACTTGTTTAAGACGTGCTTAATGAGTTGTTTAACGAATCATCAAATGAGTAAATCATGCACAACAGAAAATAAAGAACACAACTCATTTTTACATGATTCAGCAACTTGCCTATATCCATGGGACCAAGTCCAAAAGAAGCTAATCCACTATGAAATAATTATGTGTTCAATTACAAAGACAAGAATAAGTATCAGGTGTAAAACTCTCTGTTTAGACAACACTTCCATCTTTGCTCTTTGGTTGAACCTCAAACCACCACAGCTAGCTCCTCTTCCATGAGACCACTTGGTAACTCTTGAGCTCCTCTCAAGATTCAATGATGAAGGATTACTTCACATCAATACTCCAAATACATCTAGTCATTAACAATGAACAGAGTACCAAATCAACTCAAACAAAGTAAGGATTAATCAAGGTAATTTAAGCATACCAAAGCAAAAGGGAAACTGCCATTAAAGAACTAAAATGCCTCACAAAAATATTTAGAAAGAACAAAGGTATAATTTGGCTTCCCTAAAAAAGTCACAATAATAAAAGGACAATAGATAGACATGTGACAGGGATTGGGAAACCAGAAAGAATCCTTTTTAGATTTGCCTTCTTAGAAGAGGATTCCTAAATTCATAATCTCCTTCTAAAAAAAGGATTCTTGAACTTATAATCTCCTTTTAAGAAAATGATTCTTGAAATCATAATCTCCTTTTAAGAAAGGATTCTTGAAATCATAATCTTCTTTTAGGAAAAGGATTCTTGAGATCTTAATGGAATAAAATCTTTTCCAGCTCACATAAAACTTTTCACAACTAGAAATATAATCACATTTAATTAAGGTAGGTGCGATCTTAGTTAGTAAATACGGGTACGGCAAAAACACGGTACGGGAATTTTACGGGTATAATACGGCAATCGGTGAAAAATACGTTTATAAAAATTCGCCATAAAATTCGGATACGGGGAAAAAATACTTGACGGGTATATACGGGTTTAATACGATGCATTGTCAATAATACGTTTTGAAAAATACGGGAATATCAATCTTAGTTTTAACACTTTTATGGACTACCTGGTTAAAATCAACATAACATTTCAAATGTAAAGTATTCAATTAACTAATAACACAAATACATAATACATAACTGATATTTAAATTATAGTCTCCAGACTCAAACACAATATTTAGCCAAGATTCAACTATAGTATCAAATTAAACACATAAGTCATAACAAAATCAAAACTCAAAGTCGAATAAGAGCTCCAAACAAATAAAATACACAAATAATACAACAAAGATTCAAATTATAGCTTGTAACAAAAACTCACAAAGTACATAAACAACAATAAGTCAATAACAACTCAAAAAATAGCATCGTCCAACCAAGCAATGTCATCATTATCCATTAAGTCATCCATGTAACCCTCAACTGTTGGTGTGGAATTAGCATCTTCGTCCATATGAATTTCTTCATATTCATAGTCTGGAAGCTCTCCCAATTTCTCAAGATCTATAGGTTCCAAGTCACGACTCATCGTGGAAGTGAATTTATCCATCATCATCGTGTTCATCCTCACATACACAAGTGTGTCTAGCATTTCATGTGACAACCTATTCCTTTTTTTTGGTTTGAGCAGCTTCAAAGGCACTCCAATTTCTCTCACATGATGAAGCGCTACAAGGTTGACTCAGAATTCGAATGGCATACTTCTTGAGCACAGGAAGATCATCCCCATTGTAATCCCACCATATTCCTGCAAATGACATAAAAAACTTTCTAGAATATAAAGAGAAAAGAAATGTACATAAAAGATATTGAAATTTTTTAAAAACACTTACGAGGATGACTTGTTTGTAACATCGCTTTTGTCTAGAAAGAAATAAGGTAGCCGGCCTACTACGATACAACCGAACCTCTCTCATAAATGGATGCTTTTCTTCTATTAGAAGCGAGTTTTCATGAATGAAATTGATGCCATCTTTCATCTCCCTATCCTCTCTAAAATTTTGTGAGCAAAAGTAAACTGGATTGAGAAAGGCAAATGCAAAGATGTATAGGATGAATGATGTTGTTGACCGACGATTCTCAAACAATTCCCAAATTCTCCCATACTTGCTTGCCTCACTATTACATCTTTCTTTGATTGCAACTTTTGCCCCTCGTCATTGCTTCATATAAGTAACCAACAAAGAGATCCATCACCATCAACCAAACGAAGAACTCGAACCAATGGCTCAATGGTTTTTATAACCTCCCTTCCTCTAGCCCAAAAATCACTCGAACAATTTCAAGACCTTTTACTCCGATTCGGTCTTACAATAATCAAAACCCTCCATTCGATGAAGCAACAAAGAGTCGAAGTTCATTCTCCAAATCCAACATGATTGAAGCATTAAAAAATTTGAAGCAAATCTTGTGGCACAAGGTTGTCTCAATTGTCTATCTTTGGTGAACTCTTTCATTGCCGCATGAAGAATCGTGGTACCGTGTCATGAACATAACTATTATTCTTGCTTCATCTGTGGCAACTTTTACCCAATTAACTTCTTCATATATGTCTTTCAAAAGAAGCTGAATTCCATGAGCAGCACACCTCGTCTTATACATTCGAGGATACAATCCAATGAGCATGTCACCAGCAGATGTGAAATTGCTACCATTATCAGTTATGAATTGCCCAACATGTTCTTGTCCAATTGATTCAATAACAGAAACAACAATTTCTTTCGATAAATCCCAGCTTTTTCTTTCTCGAGAAACATCCAATGATTTTATAAACACCGCACCACCAGTGAATATGCCACAAGATTAATAAAAGATCGATGCCTTATATCACCATATATCGACATTATAGTGCAACCGATCCGAGATGTATCCCAAGAATGCTTCACCATAGCAACATACTCATCAACACCTTTTCTAGATTCTGGAATTAACTTAGTTCGAAGAGTTGAATAAGATGGAAGCTTGTATGCTGCACCATATTCAGCCAACCGCCTTTGACAAATTCTCCAAAAGCACCGCTTGAACAACATTAAAAGCAATATTGTTCACCACAAAACACTTAGCAAGCATTTTATCAACAAACTCCTTGTCTTTTTTTCTTATTCATTTCTAGTAAAGATGCTTGACTTTGACGCCTTTGGCTACCCTTAGAAAGTAGTGAAAATGGTGAATCGCTTTCCTCCTCATTATCATTAGAGTTTAAAGCAAAGAGAAGAACCGCCTGAACTTTTTAATTTTTTTGTTACTTCCACTTCCGCATAGCTAAGAATGCACATGCTTGTGTCTCATGATTGACTTTACTACAAATCTCAACATCATGGCCAGTAATTCCCGACAAGTGTGCTTTAATTCTGTAAGCCCCACCACTAAATACTTTTTGACAAAATTTACATTTCCATTTATTCCCTTGAGCTCCTCAACATGCTCCCAAATTTTATCTTTTTTCGTACCATATTGATTTGAGTCTGTATTTACAAGAACATAAAAGAATTAAAGTCTGTGATTTGGAACTCGAATATTTTTAATTGTGAAAAGATTAAGTTCAATGAAAAGCCAAGCCAGTCGAATGATTCTATGTAGTTTTATTTTACTCAAAAGTCTCAAAAGTTTGATCATAAAGAGTGCTCCACCCACCATTTTATTTGTTCTTGAATTAAGAAAATCAAGTCTCGGATAGAAATCAGAAAGTATTAATATTCTTTTGCTAGTTATGGGTTAGCTTAGTCAATTGGATCCCTATGAAAAAAAGCAAAACCCGTACGTAGGCAAATAAATGCCTAAGATCCTTTTATAGAGCAACTGTTTCATGAAGGAAAGAATTAATTCTAATTCGACCTATTGTCTAATGCGTGCCAACCTGGGAAAGTTAAATGACCGTTGAACAACAAATTAAGAGGCTCAAACTACTCATTCTTCATCTTCTAAACTTTCGATCGATGTGAACTCATTTTTCTTTGGATCCTTTCTTCTTCCTTTTCCTACTTCTTGTGATTTTAATTTTATTTTTGAGAGACACCAAATATCATGTGGGGACATAGACCATAACCACTCACTGTCACTTTGGTATTTCTTTTTTGCTCACAAGTACTCATTGTTCTAAGTTAGGTATACCGTATACATCACCAATGGAATGCATGATTTGACGTAAGTTAAATAATATAATTCATTAAAGATTTCATATAGTTTGTGTGTTTTGTTGAATTTTATAACTTATGGTAGACAAAAGCCTTCTTCACACTTCAATTTTGTGAATTCCACTCTACGCCTAGAGAACTATTTAATTCCACTTGCATATTAGTGTTTTATCCATTTCTGGTATATATTCTTGCTTTTCCAGCCATATATCCAGTTATGCACTACATGAAAATTTGAAACCCAAACAAATCCAGCCAAATCATCAAACGGCAAAACATATACCAAAAATACAATACCCAAACAAATCCAAAGATTCAAAGAATCCATTACCATAACAAATCCATCAATCCATTACCATAACAAATCCAAAGAATACCCAAACAAATCCATTACCATATACCAAAAAATACAATACCCAAACAAATCCAAAGAATCCATTACCATAACAAATCCATCAATCCACCAAAGAGAAGAGAACAAGTGTTAGGTGTGTACCTTGAAGTTGAAGTTGAAGCTTGGAAAGAAAACAAGAGATGAAGAAAAGCTGAAAACGTGCAGATTTGAGGAAGAAAAGCTGAACTGCTGAAGAAGAGCTGAAGTGAGGAAGAACGAAGAAGAAGTGAAGAACTGAAGAGTGAAGAGTGAAGACCGATCTGCTTTAATTTTTAGTAAAAAACCTACAAAACGACGTCGTTTTGGGCCTAAACCTTTTTTTTTTTTTTTTTTCAATAATTCGCGAATAATTCGGGAGGGCTTAAAATACGCGTATAATTCGGCAGATTTTGTAAAATACGTATTCGTGCGTTTTATACGCGAATTATACTGCTGTCCGTATAATTCACGTATAATACGCGAATTAACTAACTAGGGGTGCGATATGCATGAATATTAAAATAAAATATGCTAGATGTGTTGTGATCACTGTGATTCTATTGTGACCGCCTTTAAACTAAACCTAAATAGATTGTGCACTAATCCGAATGAATAAGTTGACAAAACAAAATACTTACAATGTCAAATCGACATCCCCTTTGCTTAGGCAACCATCATATAAATATATATAGTTGTTTAATGTGATGTAAATTTAAGAGGTTATATGCTTACTACCAGGTTATCATATATCTAAGGTTAGTGTATATCAAAGTTGTAATTAGTTTATTAATGTTGTTTTAGTTGAAGAGAAAATTGGGAATTCCATCTAGAAAGTACATAATAAAAAATTTTATTTTTAATTCAAAATAATAAATGTTAAACTAATTTATATATCCATTTATTGGGTTTTTGTTTATATATTTATGATTGTCTCTTCCATAAATACTTTTAAAAACATTGAAAAAAATCAAATTTAGCTGTCCCAAGTTGGGATAAAATAAACATGTTCTGAACTTCTTGACTTTTAAAAAACAAAGCTTCTTCCGAAAAGTTTAATAAAATTATTGGTGATTCTTCCCATTTGAGATATTTTGAGACATTGCAAATAATGATAAAATAGTCTTTTACGACAATAATCTTATATTTTGTTAACATCAGAAAATCTATCTCAATGTTAACTAGTGAAAACCAATACTTTAAGCTTGGTTTCCTCTCTTTCTTGAACTACGGTTTAACTCCAACTCATCTTGCTAAGATGGAAAACACAATGTCAAAGGGTTAGCCAAAGGTAGGGTTCATTGCTTTGGGCTCTAACACTCAAGTTAGCCAAAGAGTATCAAAGGATGATCATTTATGAGCTTGAGAGGCAATAAGACCCAGAGAAAGACCTTTCCTATAGTGTCATGGCCCTTTGTATTTCTTTTTTTGTAGAAAGTGTGCATGTGAGATTAGGTTTTGAGAGAGAAAATCGAGAAGAAACGAGCTGAAAATTTAGGAACTTTTCTTGATTTTTTCTTAACTAAATTAATGAGTGCAAAGGATTGACTTTTAATCACCCAACTAAGATAAGCAAAATGGCACCTTTTAGGCATCTACTCTAACTTAAGTGAGAAACGACACCGTTGAGCATTTCTTTATATCCAAAATCCCCCCTTAAGCTAGACTGGGTTTCCAAACATAGCTTGACACTGCTTAAGACACCTATTTGACTTTTTAAAATATCAAAGTGCAAAATTACAATTGCTTTCTGACAGCAAATTACAAATGCTAAAAAAATTACAAATAAACTTGGTAAAGAATTACAATCAATCTTCAAGTAGCAACTTCAAGTAACTTCAGTGTAGCTCAACACAACTTCATATACCTTTAAAGAGCAGAACAATCTAATACCTTCAAGTGGAGAAAAAAAAAAAAAAAAACAATTGCAGTGTAGTTCAATTTGATACCAACTTTACCTTTAACACCAGCTTTACTCTCCAATATAGTAATCCAATTTAGCAATTGCTTTTCAAATATAACAACTTTTTATACAACTCAACACCAACTCCAATTGTAAGTAACTCAACACCAACTCCAATCAACAACTTCTATACAACTCAACACCAATTCCAATTGACAACTTCTATACAACTCAACATCAGCTCCAATTGCAAATTTAGTAAATAACTCCAATAATGCAAACATCAAACAACAAGTATCACTCAGTTTTCATCAAACAGCAAGTATCCCTCTTTTTTTTTTTTTTTTTTTTTTTTTTTTTTTTTTACTAGCTTCAAGCATCACTCATTCTTTTTACTAGCTTTTTAAATAACAACTTATATACAACTCAACACCAACTCCAACAACTCCAATAATGCAAACAGCAAGCATCACTTTTTTTCTTTTTTTTTTTACTAGCTACTAGCTACTAGTACATTCAATTTGGTCAGTGGTTTGTTCAATGGCTTGTCTAGTGCATTCTCCACTAGCCGCTATTACTACATTTAGCTTATTCTTCAATGCATTGAATTGAGTTGCTAATGGTTGCCTTGGTTAAAATGTCGCAATATGAAGTTTGGAGGGAACATATTGAACTGCAATGTTCTTAGCAAGTACTTGTTCCCTTATGTAATGAACATCTATCTCAATGTGTGGTTCAAGCATGAAATACTGGATTTGAAGCTAATAATGCACTAGCACTAACATTGTCACACCAAATGACAGGTGACTTGTCAAGTGCAAGTCCTAATTCTATAAAAAAGAGACTACAACCAAGCCACTTCAGTGGCTGTATGAGCTAGTGCTCTATAATCTGCTTCAGTAGAGCTTAATGCCATAACCTTTTGCTTTTTAGAACTCCATTGAATGAGATTAGGCCCCAAGTATACACAATATCCACTGATTGACCTTCTATCTTCAGGACTACTAGCCCAATCAGAATCATTATAACATTCAATATGCAAATTGTTAGAATAGGTGCCCTAGAGCCAATCAATTATTGTAGAATTGACTCTTTGTAATAATGTTCATTGATCAATAAAAGGCATTTATTCTATATCGTGTAAATCATATATGTATGTTATTGATGTATGTCCTTAGGATGGTAGAACTGTGATAAGGGTATCAAGTGTTTCAAATCTTGATAGTGAGAACCCTATGAGCACATATGGTGGCCATTCTAGAAATGTCTGTAGCCCCAGTATTATTCTAACCAAGGACACGGATATACGTTAAGACTATCATAGTGTTGAACGACCTGTCGAAAGCAGTGACTGATCTCACTTGTCAAGGTTGTTTACCAACAACCTGGTGTAACACATGGGTGCTTGCGGTAGGCAAGTTCACTAGACTGACCCACCAAAGGATTCCATATAGACCGTCACCCCAGTTTCTATGGAATAAATCCTCTAACGAATGGTGGTGCATGTGATCCTTAGACTTGAGATCACCAGAGCGCCTTGTGCACCGATTAGTGTAGTTTGACACTAGCCCAACACAGTTCTATTCAGAGCTATCAATATAGTAGTGATTGGCTGCATCAAGGAGTGTATAAGGACTATGGTGGATCGACAGAGGATTCATCACTCTCGGGTACGGGAGAAGTTATCTCACTAAGCAATTCAGTAAATGGCAATGACACTAAAGCTATGGCCATAGTGGGATTGAGTTGTTGTTCAATCTAATTTATTATTCCGGTTATTGGTTAGGTAATTGAATACAAATATATCGAGAGTAACTGAGGTTGACATTATTTCTATACCTCAGTCTCAATGAGATAACAAATGATGAAAGGATTTGATTGCATGGTAACCATATTGTTTATAGGTAGCTATTTCACTGAATCCGAATCTATTAGGTGGCCATGATGCCTTGCTAGGGACCAATCTTGTTCTGTGTGTAGTGAGACAATTATGATGAGAAGCCTACGGGTCACACATGTTAGTAAACGGTCCCGTATACGCAGCAGAAACGAAAAATAAAATAACAGGATCGTTTACATGAGCCAAGATCAAGGGCATGATTTTAACAATTTATATTAAATAAAATCTGCATAAATATACAACATGAGTTAAGAGAAACAAACGCACGTTGAAGGCTCCTCCAAATTTGTCATCGAACGTTTTGCTACCGATCCAAGTGTAGGATCAAACCTGCGTAGTCCACACGAAGACAATCTTAAAACAACCAAAGAGGGATTTGCTAGATCCTCTTTGGCTTCAAGATTAAGAAGAAAAAGAAAATCAATTGAATTGATTTTGGCACATCAAAGTTACTGCCGTGGGAGTGTGTTATCAAAGAGGGGCTGCTGTGTGTATTTTGTTTTACAAAGAAAAGCTCTTAATTAAAATCACACACACTTTTCCTTTTATACTTAAAAAACAATTTGCCCTAATCCCATACGGAATAGGCTTGGGCTCCAACCCAAACGCCCCATGTTGCCAAACACTCCCAATTTGATTTATTTTAATTTTCATCATTATCTCAATTAAAATCAATTAATATATATATTTAAATATATATTAACATTTAACAATAATGATAATATATTTAAATATGTGCGAACACACATTTAAACGTAATTTCACTTATTTAATTTTTCTAACAAATTAAATAAAGGCTACGACCTCAGCAAATTTAATTGCACTGTGAAATTACCAAAATACCCTTTCACTTTAAAAAGACGAAAACGCCCTTCTTTCTTCTTGCATCTTAAATTGTCTTCTATGTGTGTGACCCTTAGGCTCCTCATCATATCGGGGTGTATAGTATTGCGATTAACACCAATTAATCGTCTCACTAATACCACGACCAAGATTGGCCCCTAGCAAGGCATCATGGCCACCCGATAGATTCGGATTCAACAAAGTAGCTACCACCAACGATATGGTTACCGTGCAATTGATCCTTTCATCATAACGTTATCTCGACGAGCGAAGGCATAGAAATAGTGTCAACCTTCGGTTACTCGATATTATTTATTCGGCCTTCGGACCAATGACCCGTATTATAAACCTGGATAAAGCAACAACTCAATCCCACTGGCCTACGCTTTTAGTGTCATTGCCATATACTGAATTGCGCCGTGAGATAACTTTCTCCCGTACCCGGGAGTGATAAATCCTCTGTCAATCCACCATAGTCTTGATACACTCCTTGATGTAGCCAATCACCACCGTATTGGACAGGCTCAAAAGAATGTGTTAGGCTAGTGTCAAACTACACCAATCGGTGCACAAGGCGCTCCGGTGATCTCAAGTCTAAGGATCACATGCACCACCATTCGTTAGAGGATTTGTTCCATAGACACTGGGGTTACCATCCATATGGAATCCTCTGGTGGGTCAGGGCCCTGAACTTGCCCGTGGTGTAACGCCACAACAAACACCCATGTGTTGCACCAGGTTGTCACCAAACAACCTTGACAAGTGAGATCGGGATCCACCGTCTTTCGACAGGTCGTTCAACACTATGATAGCCTTACCGTATTATCGTGCCCCTTAGTTCGGAATAATACGGGGCTGCACGGACGTTTCTAGAATGGCCACCATATGTGCTCATAGGGTTCTCACTATCAAGATTTGAAACACTTGATACCCTCGTCACGGCTCTACCATTCTAAGGACATATATCAATACATATTGCAATAATAATGATTTACGCGATATAGAATAAAAATGCCTTTTATTGATTAATGAACATTATTACAAAGAGCCAATTCTACAATAATTGATTGGCTCTAGGGCATCTACTCTAACAACACACATAGAAGATAATTTGAGAATCAACTTTGTGCAAGGAGTATTTTCGTCCTTTTTGGACAAAAGATATTTTGGTAATCTCACTTTGGCAATTAAGTTTGCTAAGGTTGTTGCTGGATTTAATATTAAATCAAATCAAGAGATTATGTTTAAATATATGTACGCGTTTATTTAAATGAATTATTATTATTAGTAAATGTTAATATATTTTTATATAAAAATATTAATTGATTTTAATTACAATAATAATAATTAAAAATAAAATACAAATTGAGAGTGTTTGGACACAATGGCTTATTTGGGTTGGAGCCCTCAACCTATCCCTAAAGGGATTAGGGTTTTACACATGCACTATATAAATGAATGTGTGTTGAGAGAAAGTAGAGATATCTCTCATTATTATTCAATCATTGAAAAGGCAAAAAAGCCGCCCTCTCTCGATTTTTTACTCATGCCTCCTTGAGTTTTTGAATCAAACATTACCTTTGATTCAAGTTGATTCTTAAAGCCAAAGAGGATCTAGCAAATCCCTCTTTGGTTCTTCGAATTGTCTTTGTGTGGATTACCGTTCGTTCGATTCTACTTTGAATTGGTAGTGAATCCAAATCAGAGACAAAGTGAAGGAGCCTCCAAACGTGCATAAGATCTCTGATCCTTGTTTGGATTGTTCATATTTTCTGCAGATTCTTGATTTAACATATTAACTATATAATATGTACTCTGATTTTGGGTTTTAGTGAAATCGATTTATCCTTTAAAATTTTTTTTTCCACTGTGTTGTGTAGATTGATTCCTAACGCAAATCAGCAGTTGGTCTGAATAATAATCCATGATGAAGAGTCCCTTTGAGGTACCTTAGTACCCTTTTACAAGCTTGCCATTGTTGGACAATGGGAGCTTGTAAAAATTGACTAAGCCGATTAACTATAAGACTAATATCAGGTCGAGTAAGTGTCAGGTATTGTAATGCTCCTATAGTGCTTCAGTAAAGACTAAGATTGTCAAAGAGAGCACTATCTGCAGGGGACAACTTAGTACCAAGAGCCATAGGAGTAGCACAAGGATGAGCTGCTGACATTTGAGTTTTAGACAATAAATATGTAGCATATTTGGACTGCCTAAGATGAATGCCAATTGAGTTCCTAGTACTTCCAAACAAAGAAAATAATGCACAGCTCCAAGTGTTTTAAGTACAAACTGATCATTGAGATTTTGTACCAAGTGATGAACAAATTCACTATCTGATCTAGTAAGTAGAATATCATCCACATAGATGAGCAATGTTTTAAAAACCAGACCGCTCCTTGACCCGGTCAATGAGCGAGTTCCCAGGTTGACCGGTTCAATCGGTTGGACTGATCAAGCTAACCGGCGTACAACAATCGCATCTCTAAACAATTACTATCAGTCCTTATAAGTTTGAAAACTAGCAAATACACCCTTACAATTTACCCGTAAGTCCCTGTATATTTGAAATAAAGAAACGCACCCTACAGCTTTTATTATTAATTATTTTTTTCTGTTTCCCCATCACTTTCTTCTTTCTCCTCATCTCCTCCTCTTTCTTCTTCCTTCCCCTCCCCTTCCCCACTTCTTGACGGCCAAGAAGGCCTTGGCCGTTGTAATCTGCCAAACGAGGTCCAAATCGGACTGGCCACTTCTTCCTTCCCCTTCCCTTACTTCTTCTTCTTCACTTTAACAAAGAATGAACCCTAAATCAAAGAGCCAAAAACCATGGTCCAGACATCATTAGGGATTTGGAATATTGGGGAATAGTTAACCCAAGCTTTTTCCTAAAACCGATTGGACCAACGGTTGCTATAGTATCATCAGTCCAACTGTGGGTCATACTGAGTGAATTCATATTACCTATTTTTTACCCTGACTGGCTCGGCTTAGTGACCGGTTCCCGGTCGAATCGGTTAAACTGGTTAGGTCGGGCCGATTTTTAAAACATTGTAGATGAGTACATATGTAACTTTGCCTCCTTGCTTATGAATAAACAGGCTAGTATCAAAAACCGAATTTTGAAATCCTTTCCCAAGTAAAGCTTCTTTCAACTTGTCAAACCAGGCTTAGGGGCTTGTTTTAGGCCATAGAGAGCCTTATGAAGTTTGCATACATAAGTGGGCTTAGTATGATCAATGAAACCAAGAGTTTGGAACATATAAACAGTTTCATGAGGTTCACCATTTCAAAAAGCATTATTTACATTTATTTGTTGAATATCCCAATTGTAAGTAATAGCTAAGGTGAGTATAATTCTAATAGTGGAAGGTCTGATGATAGGGCTAAAGGTCTCAAAATAATCCAGCCGAGCAATTTGTTGGAACCCCTTTGCAACTGACCTTGCTTTATACTTCTGCAATGTCCCATCAGCATGAAACTTGGTTCTAAAAACCCACGTATTCCCTACAACATGCATATCATTTGTGAAAGGGACAAGGCACCATGCATTATTGGCTAGCAAAGCATCAAATTCAAGCTTCATAGCTTGTTTCCATTATGGTGAAGTGAGAGCCTCAGAAATTGAAAGTGGCTCAAGAATATGAGTAATTGTTCTGAACAGGCAGTGTGATCAGAATAGATTGTTTTGGCTTTAGTAAAAGCTACTAATTTTGCTCTAGTAATCATGGGATGGAGATTAGGACAAACAACTGATTTCTCAAGAGAAACCGAGGACTATAGGTGAAGTAGATCAACTTCAAGAGGACAAGTGGAGAATGACTGATTTGAGGGAACATATTGTGGAGATTTAGGAGATTTGTATGATGGACCAAGTTGGGAAGAAACATGGGATTGTGAATAAGGGACTATGATATCATTTGGTGGTGAAGTAGGTGAGTTTAAAGAGGATGAGAGTGAGGTGACAATGGTTGAGTTTGAGAGGAAGAACCAGGTTTAGGGACTAGAATATAGTTTGATGTTGAAATGGATGGGTTTAACGGATGTGAGTGTGGTGATAATGGTTGAGTTTGAGAGGAAGGATCAGGTTCTGTATTGTCAGAAACAGATGCAGGATAATAAGATGCAATAGGAATATGAGACTAATGCAATGATGAAAAAGACTTAGTATTAGAGCATGGTACTGCAAGGGAACTCACATTAGGCACGGTTTCAAAAGGAAAATGTGAATTAGAAGGATGGTAGGAGTCATCTGAAGAAGATTTAGAAGGTATAGAAGAAGTAAGAAAACATTTGAAAAAGGAAAGACGATGTCATTGAACTTAACACTAGGTGTAATGATGACTTTTCTTGCAGAAGCCAAGCACTTATAACCTTTGTGAATTAGGCTATACCCCACAAAAACACATTTGGATGAATGAAAATCAAATTTGTGCTTATTGAAGACTCTTAAAAAAGGAAAACATGCATAGCCAAATACCCTTTAGAGTAGAATAAATAGGGGTTCTATGAAACAAAACTTGATAGGGAGAAGAAAAATTCAAAACTGATGAAGACATTCTATTTATAAAAAATACAACAGTTTCAAATGAAAGCCACCAAAAATTTAAGGGCATAAATGCATGAGCAAGAAGAGTTAATCCTGTTTCAACTGTATGCCTATGTTTTCTTTCACTTCGACCATTTTGTTGGTGAGTGTATGAGCATGAATGCCTAAATTGGATACCTTCAGTAGTGAGATAGTGTATAAAACTTCTATATTCACCTCCTTGGTTAGATTGAAGACATTTTAATTTGCAATTAAATTGTCTTTCAACAAAGTGATGAAATTTGACAAAGATGGATTTGACTTCAACTTTGGTTCTAAGGGAAAACAACCAGGTATATCTACTAAAATCATCGAGGAATTGAACATAGTACCTAAATCCTTCAGTGGGTGCTAAGGGATAAGGTCCCCAAATGTCATTATGTACAAGGTCAAAAGGTGTTGTTGCTCTAGAAGAGGAGGTAAGAAAAGTATTCTGATGCATTTTGCCTAAGTGGCAAGCATCACAGAAATCCACATAAGAAAGTTGTTTAATTGAAGATGAATCAAATTGAGACATGCTATGTATAATCTTCCTAAAACCAATAGCATGAAGATGGCCTAGTCCCTTATGCCAAATCATAGGATTAGTGTTATTGAAATTTGCTAAGTAAATAGAAGGTTTGTCACATGTAGAATTTGTAACCTTACAAAAAGTATAGTCAGGAATATGAGACAATGAGCAATCAGAATGATAAGCAGAATAAGCAATGCAAGCAACATAATTAGTAGAACCAGTACTCGTAATAGCACATTTAGTATTATTACCTTCAGAAACAATTTTAGCACAAATATCATAAGCATTAGATACAGCTGAATTAAAAACAGAAACATCATTATTCTGGGAAAGCATATTTGAAACTTTATTGTTCTTGGGAATTGCATTTGAAACTGCACTATTGTTATTACAAACATAATGTTTTGGTAAATTTTCAGAATATGTTGCTGCAATGTATAAGAGCTATTCTTTGAAAAGGTATGTGAGTTTGGAAAACAAGAAAGAGATGGTAATTGAGATGGGAGAGTCAATTGGTTTAAGCCTGCATTAAGCTCTCCCTGTAGTAAAATTGCTCTGGTGACTTTGTCCTTGACAACGCAACAATCAGAATTAAATTCCACTACAACATTATTATCTTTGTAAACTTGGAAATGCTGAGAAAGTTTTTAGTTATTCTAGGAACACAAAGAACATGTTTTAAGTGTAGACATTTAGTTTGTAGTTTGCTAGGTAATAATGTAAAACTAGTATGAGAGATATGTAGAAACTCACCACTACCTACTTGAAGTTGACTTGTTCTATCATAGTCCTAGCTCGTATATAGCTGAGTTAGATCAGATGTCACATGATCAGTGGCTCTGGAGTCCATGTACCAAATAGGGTCTTGTGGTGTAGAAGATGAAGCTGTCATGACAATCCTATTAGGTCCCTGATTTGCACTTGATGAATGTGATGAAGTTCCCAAAGAAGATGTGTTCACATATGGACCAGAACTATGTATTTGACTGGGAAGTGGGACAGCTTGGGTAGAAAAGTGAACTTGATTAATGCCACCCGAGTGCTGAGGAAATTGCAAAGTAAAGTCTTGAGGAAATTGGTGAGATTGCTGAGATGGTGGTACTGACATAAAACCAGAATTGTAAGATTGATTTGGGTAATCAAAGTCCCTATAATTCTAGGGTGTAGGAGGCAAGTTAGGTCCTTGATAGCCTTGGTAGCTAGGCACGTGAAAGCTATTTGATCCTTGACCAGAACTCGAGTAACTTGGACCATGGAAACCACCATAGTGCTATTAAGCTGAGCCACTGAAAACTCCATATTGACTTTGTAGTTCAGGTATTGAAAAACCACCATTGTAGATAGAATTAAAATAGTGATAGCACTGAACAACAATGTGGCCTATCTTGTTGCAAACTTGACACACAGGTTTTCCTCTACCACGACCTCTTCCAAATTGAATATAAGAAGTAGGTCTATTAGCTCCTAAATTGTATCCAAATTGTTGAATGAAGGGAGGTTGTGAGTGAACATATTCACCAAATTGATTAGGATAGGCAACTTGTCCAGATTAAGAACCAGAAACAGGATAGGTACTACTCATCTTGTGATGGCCAGTTGCATCAAGAGAATGACCAAGAAAACTTGAGACACAATATAGGTACTATTAGAAGGCAGAGAAATAGTGTTTGATGCTGCTAAATCTTTAGTGTCAACTGTTGCTACAGCCTACAGAGTGTGCTGAACTCTTGTGAAAATCCATAGAATTAAACTTGTCCAGTTGAATTTAATATTTTTGAAGCAGAAATTGTGCTTCTTGCAGTGATAGAATCATTTGGTGACTCAATTCTTGATGTAAGATTAACCACTATAGCATCATATTCTAGATCTAATCCGTCCAAGATAAGTTGCAATAAATCATTTTCAGAAATAATTTGGCCACTTGCGGAAAGACTATCTGTAATTCCATTCATTTTTCTAACGTAATCACAGATACTAAGATTTTCTTTGGTTGTGTTCTGAAGTTAGTTTTTCAAATGCAAAGCCCTAGCCTTTGAGTCAATAATAAACTTTTTCTCAAGAGAAAACCGAATTTCTAAAGCAAACTGACATTTCGAAATAGACCTAAACATTCCTTCTGAAATTAAGGCAAGTAACCAGCTAACTAAGAACTTGTTAGTTCTTTTCCACAAAGAATAAGCTGGATTTATTCTTTCACTTACCAAATGATGCGTGCAAATGCAACACCTAATTTTACCTCACTAAATTCTAATGCAAAGTCGTGTAGTAGCAAAGAGCAAGTAAGTGCATCTCGAGAGGATTTGTGAACTTAATTAATTATCTACTTCTAACGAGGTTTGTCACGAATTATAAAATCTCAACAAAAGCTAAAAAGAACTCAAAGCAAACAATGTAAATCAAGCAATTAATGACGATGGAGAAATCAATTAGATAAACGAGATTGAAGGTTTATTCGCCACCACTAGACACGGATTGCATATAATAAAAGCACTATTTAACTTTCTACCCTCTTGATCACATCAGCTTAGAAAATACCAAACGTTGATAAGTCTCATCTCTCTTTATTGAGTCGTTGGACTCGACATAGTCATAACCCAATTCCCTATTTATTAAATAACCTAGGATACGATCTCTAGATTCAAAGTAATGAAAGCATTAAGTTGTGAGAGACCTACTGAATCAAGGCTAAACTCATATGGTCGGTTTAGTTATCTTGAGTGATTACCCCCCATGTATGCAGGCATACACTTTACCACTAGTTATTTAGGGTTAATAAAGCGATTCCATACTAAATAACCTAAATTGGCATTAAGAGATTAATCCTAACGATTTAATTGGCCACTTAAACAATTAGAAAAATCTAGTTAGACCCTATTTTCAGAGAAATAATCACATAACCAAGAGGGATCAAAAGATAAAAAGATGCGGATTTTATTAAACACAAGACATGTCTAGGGTTTTGAAATCACCCTCAATCACAAAAGAATTAGTTCTTCATGAATAAATATGAGAACATCATTGTATTATTCATAACAAATAATAATAACAAAGAAGAAGAAAAACTTAGTGAAACTTGGTTGGATTAATGAAGTTGATGATGATCTCCTCCAATTCCTCTTCTCCAAGCCTTCTTTAATCTCCCTTTTCCTTCAGTTCTTCAATAATTTTTGTTCTCTCTTTTTTTATCTCTGAAAGAATCCCCCTAAAATAATGCTAAAAGACTTCTATTTATATCCCATAAGGGTTAGGGTTTTGTTTTCTTTAATTCTAGTTAGTTTAGGACTCTTAAAACCCTATTTTCCTAATAAAAAACGGAGAAAAAGTTACCAGCTGTTGTGACTGCACCGTGGCACGTGCTGCAAGCCACGGGGAGCTACCTTTGGAAAAAAGTGTGTCGCGCACGTAGCTAGTGTCTTCTTCCCACATCATTATACTGTTCTTCAGAGATGGTGATTTTTGAACTCGATAACGATGAAATTTGGAAAAGTGGTAAACATATGAAATTGAGCCCTTTGAATCAGATTTCCAACGGTACAAGAATTGTCTTAATCCAAGTTCCACACCTCAAGATATTCTCAAAATACTGAGGCATGCTCAAGCTGGAACGTAATCTAGAATCTTCTCTTTACTTCAACTACCATAACTTCTTCAATTCAACTCCGATTCTCGATCCATTTGTTTCCAGTCATCACAAATTCTCTCGCCAACATCATCTCTCATCTGAATATTATTTTTGAGCCTTATTCCCTAAAAACACAACAAAAATACCCGTGATCCCGAAAAGTGCGTTTATGAAACAATTAAGTTAATTTATGCGAATTAATCCTAATTTCCCACAAATGATACCTATAAACCATTAAGTATAAGTGTATTTTCAAGCACTTATCACCAAACAATCATCAATTTGATCAACAATTCTACTTTTCGAGCTATCTATTTAACATGTAATAAGAGGAGATGGGCATGGAACAAGACCTATTAGATGATCCTCAAGGTCATGCGCTCTTACAGCAAACAAGATTTGTGAGCACCAGAATCTATAATTGTCTTTGGTTAGCTTTGGATTGATGACCTAAAGACTTGAAGAAATAGCTGAGGTTGTTGGGAAAGGTGAGCTAGATGAATTATGGATGACATTTTCAAGATTGTTAGATCGAGAGGCTTGAGTATCATTTGCCATGTTCAACGTTAGTCAATGGTGCTGTGAAACCGTGTGAGATTAGGTTTTGAGAGAGAAAATCAGAGAAGAACTTTTCTGGATTTTCTTAACTGAATCAGTGTGTACAGAGGACTGACTTTTAATCACTCAACTAACATAAGCAAAACGGCACCGTATAGACTACAGAATGAGATAACTTACCTGGGGTAAGGTGCCCTTTCTTTTAAATATTATTAATGTTACCTTGGACTGACGTCATCAATCCCTTTACGGTTTTGCCACAAGTCCCCCTATAACTGTGTTTAGGGTTTATGGATCAACATGGGTTTTGGGTCATGCGCGTGGCTTAAGTCAAGGGACATGCATTTTGATGTATGGAATCCCCCTTGCTGGGTGACTAGCAAGTGAAGAGGTTGGAAAAATATCAAGAGCGCAAGAGTGTCACTATCATATTTAAATAAAATAAAGTTCAAAGTCCATGTTTACTTGTTAGAATTGTATTCGAATAATGAATTGAGGATGGAATGCATAATGATTTCATTGTTTACTTATAAGATGGAATATTGAAGAATAGATTCAAATGTGCAATATGTGGACAAAAATAATCTAACTATTAAATTATTCTATATAAGTTAAATATTATGATTCTATTTTTAAATTCTCTATCTTTTTTGAGTCTCTTTAACTTTTATATGAAGTAAACTTGAGAATAGTTTTGGAACAAACTAATAATTTGTTAAAATGGTTTATCCGTTAGAAAAGTAATTGTATATTTTAAAATTCAATTAAATTGATTTGTGAAATTTTTTTCTTGATTTAATAATCTTTAAAATTAATTAGTTTCGTATTGCAATTAAATTCAACATGGTTTATGATTTTGAACTAAATTTACAATTTGTAAAATATATAAATTAATTATATTTCATCATTAAATTGATAGGTCCAGAATAATTGATGTAACATGCAGTACTATAGAAAAGCTTATTGAGGATGGTTTTAAATTATCCTTAGTAAATGAAAAAACGTCTTCAATAAAAAAAAAAAATGTATGGTTTTAAATTATCCTTAATAAATAAATAAATAACGTTTTCAATAAAGAAAAAACGTCTTCTATTGAAGTGTCTTTAAAAGTTATAAGACATTTAAACTCGTCTTCTTTTAGTCTTTTCCTAATATAAATAGCTACTCTAATTTGTATATATAAAAAAAAACCATGAACCATGGTTTTTTTTTAAATGAAACTGTCTATAAAAAGTTATTAAAGACATTTTAGTCAAAATGTCCTCTTTTATAACGTTCTCTTTGTTTAATTTTGCAGTTGCAATATATAAGAGATCAAATTGAATTTGGTAATTTAGACGAAACTAATTCGAGCGTTTCCTGTGTTTCTCATTGTTTTTTTCATTGCAACGGATGAATATATGGCAAGAAGTAATAAATAATGAAACTAAGGCATAGTGTTAACTGTGCATGCAAGCCTCAAAACTCAAGCAAGAAACGATGTCGTTTCTATGTGTTTAAAAGAAATTGAATTTGGCAACAACCCACGTGAGATTCGTCTTCTCCAATGCAAAATGCGCCTCAACAGAAAAAGATTCTCTCTGAATCTAAGGGTTCGAATGAAGAGTTTCGTGTTTGTTTAATCTTGTTATGAACGGTGGAGATATATTTTGACATGGATCAAAGATATTATAAGTATAAATTGTAAAGTGTTGTTGCTGGTTTGATAAGAAGAAAAGCTTAACCATTTTTCCAGAAAACTCCTCTCTTATTTTTCTCTATTTTTTTCTGAGTTTCATTTATATGGTATCAGAGCCTTTGACAGACGTCAATGGCGGATCCAAAAACACCTCACTCTTCATCTCTTAATACAGAAGGCAAAATGATGAGTTCACTCTCATCCTCAGCACTCAACAACACATTACCTACTGTTACAGTGAAACTAGGCGAGAAAAATTATGCCTATTGAAGTCACAATTGTTTCCAATCTTGAAGCGTACTAACCAAAAGGATTCGTATCAGGTGAAAAAATTCGTCCTCCTCCTTTCATTATTGCTGTTACTGATGAACCGAAGAAGATAATAAATCCAAAACATGCATTATGGAAAAAGATTGATCAGTTCTTGTTCAGTTGGCTAATGTCCTCCATTTCAGAAACAATGTTTAGGCATATAGCAAACTATGAAACAACATATGAGATATGGCACACTTTAGAGATGCATTTTTTAACAGAGTCTAATGCTAGGATCTTGCACCTAAGGAATTAACTACAAACCACTAGGAAAGAGAATTCCAGTATAAATGACTATGTGCTCAAAATGAAAGAAATTGTTGGATCCTTAACCACAAGTGGCATGACGGTGACTGATGAGGAATTGTTACTATACTTGCTTGATGGACTTGGATCGGAATAGGATGCAATGGTAGCAACCTTAACCTCTAGGAGTAATGAAGTATCATTACAAGAAGCACAATTCTTGCTCCATAAACATAAAATGAGGTTCGAGAAACAACATTCAGCCTACATAGGCTTTCATGAAGCTGCTGCCTTCATAGCAAACAAACAATCTGTTAACTCACAACCTCAATCTATCATGTCAATAGCCAACACCTCAGAACAACAACCAAATCATTTTCCACAATCCTTCACTTAGAATCAGAATGAACCTAAGAATTCATATCAGTTTACCCCAAATTTCTAGCCTTATAATCCTAACTTTGGTAGAAGTAGAGGAAGAGGAATAAACTTTTACAAACCACGTCTTTTTTATCAGTTGTGTGGAAAAGGTGGCATATGGCTCTTCAATGTTACCATCGTTTTGATACCTCATTTCAAGGAAATTAGAACCATAGACCTTCTTCTGGATTTGAGTATAATTCATCACCATAACCTACTCAGAACATGGCCCCTGCGCAAGCCTATTTTGCCAATATTCAACCTGGATACTCCAACTATTATTCAACTCAACCTTTTACAAACTCACCCTCAATGGTGTACCATGAACTGAACTCTCAGAATGTTGTACCTACCAACCACTCACCTTCTGAGATCAATCAACCACAACAGTAATCCGAAAGTTCAGGGGAAAATCCACTAAAGCAGTACTCTAGAGCTAAACAGTCCAATCCGACGACAACTCCTCTAACAGTATTAGATCCCAATTGGTTTATTGACTCTGGTGCCACTCATCTCATCACTCTTGATCAACAAAATCTCTCTCTCAAGAAACAGTACTCTGGATCAGACCCCTTACAAGTTGGAAGTGGCCAATGCCTTGATATTTCCCACACAGGTTTGACTACTCTCCCCTCTTTTTGTGCTAATAGATCTTTACAACGCAAAATATTTTGTGTGTTCCACAAGTGAAAAAAAATCTCCTTAGTATATCTAAAATAACCAAAGACAACAATGTATTAGTTGAATTTTCTACTGATGGATGTGTTATTAAGGACAAGGCTTCACAGGTGATTCTTCTTAAAGGGTTCATGCACAATGCCTTATATCAACTTGATATTCCCACTGGAAATGGTGTAAGTCAGCAAGATGTGTCTTCTTCTCCCGAATCCTCTCAGTCTGTCCTGTCACAAGTCTCTGCCACTTCTTCAGAGTCTCCTCACAAGCTGGCATCTACTCCTAGTTATTTGACAGATTTACCTAGCTTCTTAGTCTCAAGCAATATGTCTGATGTAATAAAAAAATAAACCTCAGTCTTTAGTATTTGATAGTGAAGGTGATCTCTGGCATAGGAAGCTTGGTCACCCTCATTTTTTCTGTTTTGAAATCTTTTGTACCAGATTTGAATGTAAAGGATAATGCAGTACATAAAACAGGTTTTTGTGAAGCTTGTCAAAATGGCAAACTTCACCAAAATTTGTTTCCACCTTTCGTTTCTCAAACAAATAATCCATTTGAACTGGTTTTTGCGAATGTTTAGGGCCCTATGCCCATAGTTTCTGCCATAGGATTCTTATATTATTTACTTTTTGTGGATGATCACACCAGATATTCATGGATATATCCTTTTAAGTTGAAGTCCGGAGTTACCACAGTTGTTCAACAATTCACTCAGCTGTTATCTCAATAGGTTAATATCAAAATAAAGGCCTTTCAATCTAATTGGGGTGTTGAGTTCAAACCCTTGGCTAAATTCTTTGAACAACAAGGTATTCATTTTCGCCATCCTTGCCCTCATACGCACTAGCAAAATGGTAAGATTGAACGCAAACATCAGCATGTGACAGAAATGGGACTGACCTTGTTGGCCCACGCATCCGTGCCACTTCGGTTTTGGTGGTTTGCATTTCACACCGCCGTATATTTGATAAATCGGCTACCTTCCTCTGTTTTGTCTAACCAAGTCCCCTATCATCTTCTCTTTCATAAAAGACCTGACTAAAAAGCCATTAGAACCTTTGGCTGCCAGTGTTTTCCTTTTATTAGACCATATCAGAAGCACAAATTTGCATATCATATTGAACAGTGTGTTCTCCTAGGCTATAGTGCACATCATAAAGGGTATTTGTGCCTCAATTCTAAAGGTAGAGTCTATACGGTACAGAGTGTTAAATTCAATGAGCATGTTTTTCCTTTTACTATCAATTTTTATGTTAATGATCTTCCAGGTTCTGATTCAAATAGTATAGCACCATCATCTCAAACCTAACGGGTTCCTACCATCATATCATCTCAGCTTGATTTTTCCAATACATATCGGTATCAGGATATTTCCTCTGGATCATCCACGCCAGCTAGTGTTCCTGCCTCCAATTCCACTAACTCTTTGCACATCCCTTCATCACAACATGACCTTGCTGGGATTTCTACCTTGCTTGGAGCCTCTGCTAGTTCCCCAAATCACTTATCTGTACAACCTTCAATCACTTTAGAAGTTGATCTTTAATCTTATCAATCTCGTGCTCCTCCGTCATCTATACAGTTGTCTTCCTCTTCAGTGCAGAATCTTCATCCCATGCTCACTAGAAGTAAGGCAACTGCTCTCTTCAACTCAACTGCTCCTATTTCACACACAGAACCTACTTCTGTTGCCTCAGCCTTAACTAATCCCCTATGGTTGAAAGCCATGACTAAGGAATATGAGGCTCTTTAACGTAATCAGACCTAGTCCTTGGTTCCCTACACCAACGATATGACATTAGCTGGTAACAAGTGGGTTTTTATGGTGAAATTGAATGCGGATGGCAGCCTCTAATGGTACAAGGCAAGGCTTTGTCAAGGGGCTTCATCAGACCCCTGGTATCGACTATTTTGAAACATTTTCTCCCGTTATCAAGGCTTCCAAAATTCGTCTAATCCTATCATTAGCAGTCTACCATCACTGGGACGTACAATAGGTTGACGTGAACAACACCTTCTTAAATGGTGAACTATCTAAGTCAGTTTACATGCCTCAACCGAAGGGCTTTCTGGATTCATCTAAACCCCATCATGTCTGCAAACTTCATAAGGCGCTCTACGGTTTAAAGTAGACAGCACAGGCTTGGTTTGACAAACTCAAAGTTGCCCTATTATAGAAAAAATTCAAAAACTCCACCTCTGATTCCAGCCTATTTTACTACTCTCAAGACTCCAATGTTGTTTATATACTAGTCTACGTTGATGATACCTTGCTAACTGGAAATGACAGCTCCCTGATTCAACAAGTTGTTGCTAATTTGAACACAACTTTTGGCCTCAAAATTCTTGGCTTTGTTCACTACTTTTTAGGCATTTTCGTACTTCATACTGATCATGGACTGCAACTCAACCAGCACAAATATGCTCAAGAAATCCTTCTCAAGTTCGGCATGCAAAATTGCAATCATGTGCCACTCCAATGGTCCTTGGTTCCAAATTGCGTTTTGATGATAGTCCTTTATTTGAACAACCTACCTCATATAGAAGTCTCATTGGTGCTTTACAATACCTCACTATGACTCAGCCTGATCTCTCCTTTGTAGTGAATAAGTTATGTTGTTTAAAAGAAATTGAATTCGCCAACCTACAACCCACGTGAGCTTCTTCTTCTTCAATGCAAAACGCGCCTCAACAAAAAAGATTCTCTCTGAATCTAAGGGTTCAAATGAAGAGTTTTGTGTTTGTTTAATCTTGTTATGAACGGTGGAGATATATTTTGACATTGATCAAAGAAATTATGAGTATAAATTTTAAAGTGTTTTTACTGGTTTGATAATAAGAAAAAGCTTAACCATTTTTCTAGAAAATTCCTCTCTTATTTTTCTCTGTTTTTCTCTGAGTTTCATTTATACATAGTAATTCTCATATTTTTGGCATTACCAAAAAATCAAATGGAAAAACAAGCACCTAGCACTTTCGCTCCAGGCCACCTGCTTATCAAAATATTTTAAAGTTAAAAGATTATCTGTAACATCCTCTTCAAATCTCACAAAACACTAGGTAATTCAAAACATAACAAAATTTTAAAGCATAAGGCAAAGTCTGAAATATAATATCAAATCTCATGACGCTACATATTTTCAAATCAAGTAACTAATCACCACTCTCAAGTATAAGTTGAAGTGTTGAACCCAAGCTTCATCTAGAAGACCATAAAAAAACACGAAGAAACCCCTGATTTTGAGCAATGATATTCGTAGCTCTAATTGTTCCATCACCGATAGTCCATCAATCTTTATTTTCTCCTTCTTGAAGTACATGAACAAGACATACATCAAAATCGCAGCTTTGGCATTGCTTTCTTTGTATCCACCTTCTCTGCCTGCTATTATGGTTTCTGAAGACATAAATATCCTTCTTTATAGCTCTAACTATTAAAATCTTCACTTAAGTAAGAAAATTAGGGTGACCAATTAAAACTAAAATGATAAATTACCTTAGAATTTTGTATAATTTACTATATATTAAATTTTGAAGAAAATTAAAGAAAATAAAGCATACCTAAAAAGAAATAAGCATGTTCTTAAAGAAAAGTTTAGACAATTAATTATAGCAAACTACCAACTTGTGGCCGGATGGTAAGGGAAGTGAGAGATGTTGGGTTAAAGATCAAAAGGTCTTGAGTTTGAGTTATACCAAGTAGGTGGCCAATCAATTACCTTACCTAAAAAAAAAAAAGAAAATTTAAATACAGCACCTTGATTATATAATTAAACATTTAATTACATAAATAAAAACGAATTAATTCAATTGTTACAAATCTTGACATATGAGACCATCATTAAATATACAAAAAGAAAAAAGACATCAAGTCAAACCCAATAAATTCATGCAGCGACAAATGATAAGATCACTTTTGGTCTAATTTCTCTGATTTTTTAGGGACTTCATTTGATTTGTCAACTTTACCCACAACCGCAGCCTCAACCTTCTTTTCCATTTCTTTTGCAGTAGCTTTAGCCTTCCCTTCAACACCCTCAGCCTTCTCAACATTTTTCTCTGTTTTTTTTAGCGTTCTCTGCAACACCCTTATCCTTTTTCTCACTTTTTTTAGCCCTTGATGGGATTACAGTAGCCTCAACTTTCTGCTCACTTTCTTTAGTAGCTTCAAATTTGGTCTTTATTGGCCATGAAAAAATAGGTTCATCGTCAGTAGCAGTTTTCTTCTCATTTTCTTTAGCCTTTTTTGGGATTACAACACTCTCAACTTTCTTCTCAGTTTCTTTTGAAGCTTCAAGTTTGGTCTTTACTGGCAAAAAATAATCCCGTTCAACATCAACAATACCCTTTTTCTCATTTTCTTTGGCCTCAAATTTCTTCTCAGTTGCCTTTGTAGATTCAACTTTTCCCTTTACTGGCCAAGAAAAAATAAGTTCAGTGTCAAAAGCATCCTTCTTTTCAGTTTCTTTAGCCTTAATCTCTGGAACAACAACATCGTCAACTCTCTTCTCATTTTCTTTTGTAGAATTAGCTTTGGGCGTCTTCACTAGCAAAGCAAAAACAGGTTCATCATCGACCTTCTTCACAGATTCTATAGGCTTAATATCCACCTCTACCTTCTTCTCAATTTCTTTTGTAGTTTCAACTTTTTTCTCTACTGCTTGTCTAGCAAAAGCTGGCTCAGTGTCAATAGCAGCCTTCTGATCAATTGTTAGCTCAAACTTGTTCTCACTTTCTTTAATGTTTCCTTCAACCTTCGCTCCAATTTCTTTAACGTTTTGATCAGCATCTGCTTCCACAATAACCTTATTTTCAGTTTCCGCCTTCACTGGCCTGGCAAAAGCAGGTTCCGCATCATCAACCACCGCAACCCCAACCTTCCCTTTAGTTTTTGGTTCAGGTTCAGCATCAATAGACTTGTTTTCGGGTTCAGAAAGATCAATCAAAGGGGGTTGAGCTTGAACATCAACTCCTTTAATAGTAATGTTGTTATTGTTGTGATGACTCTTAGGGGTGGTAGGAGCCTCACATGAAGCAAAATCAATCTCCTTAGGTTTGCTTGCACAGCTTCCCATTATTGATTAATCTTTAATGTTGAACTCAAAAAACTCTTTGAAACCAAATGATATATGATTGATTGAGGCTGTGGGGATGATTGAGGTTAAGGGAAATAGTATTATAGTAGGAATTACATGTTATATTTAGGAGAAATTGTTGGTTTTATAAGTTGTTTTGATTGCCATTTAATGCATGGTCATTTGTATATGACCTTTTTCACTTTTCAATTTGTTATGGCAGTTATATTGTTCTCATACATTAGAATATAGCTGGAATACAACAATTATTGTTCATTTTTCTATAATAAATCATATAAATTTGAGTGATAGATGTTTTATTTGTAATATTCTTTAATAAAATAGCAAATGGGAATCCCTTTGGTAATTAACCAAATAAAATGGTAAATTAATGTATGTCATCATTTAAAAATTCATAATCTCACCAAATAAATTTAAGAGTTATCATGCTTCCTATATCTAGGTTGTAATTAGTTATAACTAATTATTAATGTTGTTTAAATTGAAAAGAATGTTGGGAATTCCATCTAGAAAGTTACTAAAAAATCAATGAAATTTTTAATTTTTAATTCAAAATAATTTATATATCTATTTATAGGAGTTCTATTTTTAGTATATTTACAATTGCCGCTTATGCAGTGGCGTAACGAGGAATTTTTTTCTGGCCAAGCTAAATTCTCTTTAACGAAACTCAACGGTGCCAAAAAAAATTCATTAACAAAAAAAAAAAAAAAAAAAAGGTGTATAGACCCACTAAAGAGGACATAATGAATTTTATCCCCAAATGCATATTCTTACGAAAAAAATATTTAAAATAGACGAAAAACAAAGTAGTGTGAAATAAGATGAAGAATTGAGAATTTGGGAGAAAAAGAGCAAAGATAACTACTCTTTTTTTGTATTAGTTTTTGCGTTGACTTACATTTAGCTCAAAGCTTCTGGACTTATATACAATTTCATAAACTGAACTAACTACTATAACTGACCTATTAAAACTAAGCCATTTACATGACGCAGAACACACCTTCCATCTTTCATTCATTGACATTTTGACCCACTGACTTTACATGGTCAACATTTCCCCTTAAGCTGAACTGTGTGGCAATCCATTGACTCTGTATAACTAATGTTGATACAGTGATACCTTGCTGGAAATGCATCAACATTGCAGGTTTCAATTGGAATTGTTTTGGAGCTTGTTGAAGTTAGTTTGCTGTAGATGGTCCAATGTGCATGGCTGTAACTTTTTGGTGTATTGTAATTGAATGGCTTAAGTGTAATTAAGTCAGTATTATAATGGTTTTTGAGTATAGATTATTGGTTGTTAAAATTTAAATTCAAATTCGTATATGTCTGCTGTAGTTGGTGTAACACTGGAGAGTTGTTATGCTGATGTATATATTGATCAAGTTGAATGAATGAATCAAACTTTTGCATATATGTTTTGATTACTTTTTTCTTTTCCTTTACATTCTCTGGCCTAGAACTATCAAATGGTATCAGAGCCACCCACAAAAATCTAAAACCTATTGCATCCAACCATCAACTTCAACCTAAGAACACCTTCTTTTTCAGCAAAAACCAGCCTGCATCTGCTCCATTTTTCCTCTCTACGACAGATACAAAAAACAGAGACATGGCAACTCAGTCACCTTTGATGGCACGACCGGTGTTCAATGGGGAACACTACCACATATGAGCTATTAAAATGAAGGCCTTCCTCTTGGGTCAGGGACTGTGGCAGTACGTGGAAGAAAACAGGCAGCCACCTCCATTAGGACAGAATCACACTCTGAATCAAATGAGACTACATGAGGAAGAAACAGCCAAAGCATCGAGAGCTCTCTCTCACATTCATGCAGTAGTGATTGACCTCGTATTCACAAGGATCATGGCATATGAGACTCCAAAGGAAGCATGGGACAAGCTGAGAGAAGAGTATATGGGAAACACCACAACAGGGAACATGCAGGTGCTCAATCTAAGGAGAGAATTTGAGATGCAAAGGATGCAGGAATCAGAAAATGTCAAGGATTATGTTGAGAGATTAATGAGTGTTGTCAACAAAATAAGGCTGATGGGAGTGGAGTTGATAGATAGAAGAGTGGTGGAAAAGGTTTTAGTGAGCTTGTCGGAGAGATTTGAGTCCAAAATCTCTTCCTTTGAGGACTCTAAGGCCATGACTCAGATCACTTTGACTGAGCTTGTTCATGCTCTCCAAGCTCAAGACCAAAGAAGACTCTTGAGGCAAGAAGACATAAGTGAGGGAGCAATGGTAGCAAACCAAAAGGGCAAGCCTGCACAAGGACAAAATAGGAGGTATGCTGGGATAAAAAGGGGAAAGAAAAAAGTAACAATCAGTGGGAGAAGTCAGGTGGAGTGAAGGAGTATCCAGCTTGCACTCACTGTAAAAAGAAGGGACATTCTAAGAGGAGGTGTTAGTTCAGACCAGGGATACAATGTAGAAGTTGCAAACAATTTGGACACATAGAGAAGGTTTGTAAGAACAAGGGAAGCCAGCCAACACAACAAGCTCGGGTTGGAGAAGACCAGTAGCAATGTCAAGAGGCTGAACAACTCTTTGTGGCCTCCTATTACACAACACAAACCAGCAAAGAAGCTTGGTTAATTGACAGTGGCTACACCAACCATATGGCTGCAGCCCTGCAAAGTTTCATCAACCTAGACAGCTTCATATTGTTCCAAAGTTAAAATAGGAAATGGTGATTTTGTGGAGGTCAAAGGCATAGGAGATGTGGCTGTCCAAACCTTGTCAGGCACCAAAATCATTCCTCATGTATTGTATATGCCTAAGATTAGCCAAAACTTATTAAGTGTTGGGCAAATGTTAGAGAAGGGTTATTGTCTACATTTTCAAAATCATGCATGCTCCGTGTTAGACCCTGAAGGGACTGAATTAATGTGTGTAAAAATGTTGGGAAAAAGCTTCCCTGTTGAGTGGAAAAATTCCAACAACTTAGCCTTATCATCTAGGCTGGAAGAGTCTAAAATCTGGCACAAGAGACTTGGCCACTTCCACTACAATGGCCTCAAAGAGTTAAAGAACAAGAATATGGTCCAGGACTTACCTAAGATAGAAGAGAAGAGAAGCCTTTACAGTGCTTGCCAACTTGGTAAGTTAAGCAGGCCACCATTTCCCTCGGATCAGGCCTGGAGAGCAACAACAAAACTCCAGCTGATCATACTGATGTTTATGGCCCTATGTAGACTGAATCAATGAGTGGGAATAGGTACTTTGTGCTCTTCATAGATGACTTCACACGGATAACATGGGTATACTTTTTGAAGAAGAAAAATGAGGTACCTGCTATATTCAAAAATTTCAACCTGCTGGTGGAGAATCAAGTTGGAACAAAGATCAAATCCATAAGAAGTGATAATGGAACTGAATATACATCAAGAGAATTCAGTTCAATTTGTCAAGAGGCTGGAATTAGGCACCAGTTTACTACACCTTACACCCCACAGCAGAATGGGGTCAGTGAAAGAAGAAATAGAACCATCATGGAGATGGCTAGGTGTATGATGGCATAGAAGTAGCTCCTTAAGAGGTTTTGGGCCAAGGCTACCAATACAGGAGTCTATCTCTGAACAGACTGCCAACTAAGGCAGTCAAGGGAAAACTCCAGTTGAGGCTTGGAATAGAATTAAACCAGAAGTGAGCTACTTGAAAGTATTTGGAAGTGTGTGTTATGTTATGGTTCCAGCAGGGAAGAGAACAAAGCTTGATGATAAAGTTGAGATTGGTATATTCATAGGCTACATCAGTCAATCAAAAGGGTAGAGAGTATACATCCCTGAGTCAAAGAGAATTGTGATAACAAGGGATATAAAGGTGGATGAAAATGCAGTGTGGAATTAGGAGAATAAGAAGATTGATGTTGACTGCAAATTGCAACAGCCAACCTGAAAATTTAATTTAAAAAGCTGAAATTGAAGAGGATGAAGAACCTCCAATTAGAGGGACCAGAACCTTGGTTGATGTATATGCAAGGTGTAATGTGGTAGTGCTTGAACCAAAAAATTATGCTGAAACTGCTGAGTCAGAAGATTGGAGGAATGCAATGTAGGAGGAGATATCTATGATTAAGAAAAACAATACCTGGAGACTTGTTGACAGACCTGAAAACAGGAAAATAATTAAGGTAAAGTGGATATACAAGCTGAAGGTTAATCCTGATGGTTCAATTCATAAACACAAGGCAAAACTTGTGGCTAAAGGCTTTGCACAACAGCAAGGGGTGGACTACTCTAACACATTTGCTTCGATGGCTAGACATGACACTATCAGATTAATCCTTGCTTTGGCAGCCCAATTTGGTTGGAAAATCTTCCAACTTGATGTTAAGTCAGCATTTCTGAATGGTTGCTTGAGTGAGGAAATTTTTGTAGAGCAACCTAAAGGTTATCAAGTGAAGGGTGAAGAAGGCAAAGTGTATTTGCTGAAGAAGGCCTTGTATGGCCTAAAGCAGGCATCTAGAGCCTGGTACAACCGCATAAATAATCACCTAAGCAGCCTAGGATATGTTAGAAGTCCTAATGAGCATACTCTTTATGTTAAGGAGGCTAAAGGTGACTTGATTCTGATATCCTTGTATATGGATGATCTGCTAATTACAGGGAGCAATCCAGACCACTTGAGTCAGTTTAAAAGGTCCATGCAATTTGAATTTGAGATGACAGATTTGGGGGAGATGACATACTTTCTTGGTATGGAAATTGTTCTGTCCAGCAATGGAATCTTTGTGTGCCAAGAAAGGTATGCAAATGAGGTACTTAAAAAGTTTGGCATGGAAAATGCAAAACCTGCAGACACTCCAATGGTTTCTAATTTGAAGCCGAGTAAGAATGATGGTGAGAAAAGAGTGGATGAGGGACTGTTTAGAAGTCTGGCTAGATGCATGTTGTACTTAACAGCCACACAACCATATCTCATGTTTGCAGCCAGTTATCTTTCCATGTTCATGAATTGTCCAAGTGAACTGCATTATAGGGCAGCCAAGAGGATGTTAAGATATGTGAAAGGGACCTCCAAGCTTGGCATCTGGTTCAAGAGGGCTGAAAATCTGGTGTTGTTGGGCTATACTGACAATGATTAGGGAGGATCACTTGATGACATGAAAAACACCTCAAGTTATGTATTTTACATCAATTCTGGTGCAATTAGCTCGGGCCAAATAAGCAAAAGAAAAATCCGTGGCACCATCCACAGCAGAAGCAGAATATATTTCTGTAGTAGCAGTTTGTAAACCAAGTTGTTTGGCTTAGGAAAGTCTTGGCAGATTTGAAGCAGAATCAGGGAAGTCCAACTCCAATTTTGTGTGACAACCAATCTACTGTTGCCATGGCCAAAAATCTAGTTCTTCAAGGCAGGACCAAGCACATTAAGATAAAGTTTCATGCTATAAGGGAAGCTAAAAACAATGGAGAAGTTACTTTGATTCACTGTCGGGGTGAGGACCAAACTGCAGACATTATGACCAAAGCTTTGCCTAAAGCCAAGTTTGAGGAACTTAGACTCAAACTTGGTGTTTTCAGCAAAGGTATCAAGGAGGAGTGTTGATACAGTGATACCTTGCTTTGGAACTGCATCAACATTGCAAGTTTCAGTTGGAATTGTCTTGGAGCCTGTTGAAGTTAGTTTGTTGCAGGTGGTCCAACGTACATGGTTGTAACTTTTTGGTGTTAATTGAATGGCTTAAGTGTAATTAAGTCAGTATTATAATGGTTTTTGAGTATAGATTATTGGTTGTTAAAATTTAAATTCAAATTTGTATATGTCTACTATAATTGGTGAAACAGTGGAGAGTTGTTATGCTGATGTATATATTGATCAAGTTGAATGAATGAATCAGACTTTTGCATATATGTTTTGATTACTTTTTTCCTTTCCTTTGCATTCTCTGGCCAAGAACTATCAGCTAACATTTCCCCTTAAACTTAACTTTGTAACTTTCAACACTCTTTTTAGTAGTTACTTCTCCTGTATAACTGATGTTGCTTCTTTATAACTGACATTTCCCTTGAAGCTGAACTATGTAACCTTCAGCACTCCTGTGTCTTTTAGAAACTACTCTTTTAGAGGAACCTTAGCATTCTATAAACATAACCACTATAATTATAATAAACCATCAATCAATTCCAGCAGCACAAAAAGGCAAATCAGTGTCAAGAAAATTCACGAGCAGAGTATAAACATAGCTGCTGTAACTAGAATAATCTACTATTGCTAGCACACCCTACTAATCAAGTTCCTTCTCTTCAACATTGAGAAATTTGGTGCTATAGCAAACCACATTGTCATGACAGCACATCAAGACATTACAAATGCACAGAGTCAAGACCATAGTAGCATAAGACATTAAAAACACAATGTTTAGCACATCAAGAGCACAATAACACAATTCATTAACGAGACAGTAACTTAATAAGTTGTTCTCAGTTTTTTCCAATGGAATGACACTAAGTTTCTTTCGTAAGTCAGTAAATTGAGCTACTCAAAGAGGTTTGGTAAGGAGATTAGTAATTTGAAGTTTGGAGGGGACATATTGAATCACCATTTTTTCTTGCCAATACTTACTCTCAATGAGCATCTATCTCTATGTGTTTGGTTCTTGCATGGAACCCATGATTAGCAGCCAAAGCCCTTGCACTCACGTTATCACACCATATAACGGGTGTAGTGGAAAGAACAAGTCCCAATTCAAATAACATACTCTATAACCAAGCTACCTCACAGAAGATGAGCCAATGCTCGATATTCACTTCCTTAGATGAGAGAGCAACTACCTTTTTGCTTTCTAACTCCACCGAATGAGGTTAGGTCCCAAATAAACACAATACCCACTTGTTGACCTTTTATTCTCTACACTACTACCCCAATCTGCATCAGCATAAAGCTGGAGCTAAAGTGTTTGAATCAGAGTCCATAATCATAAGAGCCTTTGATGTATCTTAACACTCTCTTGCATGCTTGCCATTGGAGGTAAGTTTGAGTTTGTAGAAACTGACTGAGTTTGTTAACGGTGAAGCTAATATCAGGTCGAGTTAGAGTCAAATATTGTAAGGCTCTGATGGTACTCCTGTAAAGACTTGGGTGATCAAAAGGTGGACTATCGTGGAAAAAGAGCTTTGTCGAGAACCATGGGTGTAGAGCAAGCATTGGCTTCTATCATCTTAGTTTCGATAAGAAGATCAGATGCATACTTAGTTTGCTTAAAATGGATACCATTTGTGGACCTACTAGCTTCTAAACCGAAAAAATACTTCAAGGAGCCCAAGGTTTTTAAAGTAAATTGAGCATTGAGATCCTACACCAATTAAATGATATAAGTAGTGTTTGAACCAGTGATAAGAATATCATCTACATACACTAGCACATAGATGAGACAATAATTGTGCTTAAGGATAAAGAGACTTGAATCTAAAATTGAGTTGACAAATCCTTTAACCTGAAGAGAGGTTTTTAGCTTGTCAAACCAGGCCTTAGGTGCTTGTTTAAGACCATACGAGGCTTTATTCAACTTGCAAACAATGGAAGGATGATCAATGCTTTCAAAGCCAACTGGTTCTTGCATGTATATTGTCTCATTCAACTCACCATTTAAAAAGGCATTATTCACATCAATTTGTTGGATATCCCATCCATTTGTCACTGCCAATGTGAGAATAATCCTAATGGTTGAGGGTTTGACAACTGGGCTGAAGGTCTCGAAGTAATCAAGGCCCAGAGTTTGCTGAAAACCCTTCGCCACCAATCTAGCTTTATATTTTTGTAAAGAACCATAGGCATTGAACTTAGTTTGAAAAACCCACTTATTACTCACTATGTTCATGTCAGCTAATGAGGGGACAAGAGACCAAGTGTGATTCTTGACCAAGACTTCAAATTCACTTTGCATGGCATTTTTCCATGCATGACTAGAGAGTGCCTTGGTGACAGTAGTAGGTTCAGGCTCAACAAAATGCTGACTTACAGTGAACAAGACTTTCGGAACTACATTCTCAATTGCATGAGCATTATAGAAATGAGCAGCTAATTTGGCTCTTGTCACCATGGGATGAGTATTGATTATAGTAGGCCTTAGAGAAGTTGAAGTATCAGAAAACATTGCTAAGGTGAGATCTACTTCAAGGGAGAAATTTGGTGGAGAACATGCTGAGGAGTTAATGGGAAGAGATGATATTGTATGGGGTTTTATTTGTGTTGGTAAAACAGAAGAAGATGGCGTTGTGAGATCAATTACTAAAGAGAAAGTTGGTGGGATATATTCTGAATTAAGGATAGGGAGAGAGGATATTGTTTGAGGCTTAGTTGGTAATGATGAGTGGGAATGTGATGGTGAGGATATGGATTGATTTTTAGTTGATATAAGGGAGGAAGATGCTATTTTAAGTTCAGCTAGTGGTGATGAATGAGGGACAGATGTTGAGTGTATAGGTTGATTTACATATGGCATGAATGGTGAAGTAGGTACATATGAAGAAGTTATAGGTTCAGACAATAATGAGTCTGAAAAATTCTTGTAACGACTCAATTTTTGTTAAAACATGCACAAAGGTGAAAATACACGTAACCATAATATAAAAAGTGCCCCAAAATTTTTTTCTTTCATTAAACATATGCATTCTTATACAAATATATACAAGGTTTGTGACATATGCAAAACTATCAAAATAGGTGACAAATTGTAGCCATTTCTTCTTCGTGTGCCGATGTCCATCCAACCGTGTCCTCATCTAGAACCTCCTCAAAAATATAGGGGAACAACCGGTTGGATGAGCACAAACAAGGCCTCGATAAACGGCTTGAACTCAAATATCTCTGTAACTCTTTCTTTAATAACACTATCTAATTTCTCTTTCTCATAACTCTCTATACTAACTCTTTCTAGTAAGTCATGGCCCCATCTCGGACGAGGCACGTTTGGACTCGCCTCCCACTCCCCGTGACTTATACTCATTCTAGCCGATCGAGTTGGTTATACATGGATTCTAACCTGGCCATGTGAGTGCATAAGATCTCTGTAAATCTGGTATAGCTCATCCGTATGTACACCTCACGGCTACACCACTTCTCTTTCGATACTGGCCGCTTCTTGATGCGGCAGCATGTGGAATACTTCACCCGTACTCACAGTTCCCCATCGCACAACCTACTCTTCTTCTTTTATTAAGCACTACTCTAGCTTTTACTCTATAGTGCCCTCTCTTTCTCTCTTTCTACTCTTGGAGTAGTCTAAACTCAAAAGTCTCTACTCTTTTCTACTCTCTTTTCTAATGCATAAGTAGCCATTATAGCACATCAATGACTCATAACCTTCCATTAATGCATTTATGAAAGGTAACTATGACATGAAGCAACCATTAAGGCCTCCTTATCCTTACTTATGATTCTCTTGAGCATTTCCATCATACAACTTCATGTGCATAAATAACTCTACTCTAACTCTAGGGGCTTTCTTTTCCTTTCTTTAATCAATCAAATGGGAGAAAACTCCTCATAAACCCTAAATTCTCAAAAGAGAAACACTCATAATCTTGCTCAAAACCTCCTCCAACCCTTCCCAATCAAACTCAACCCAACATCAGCAAAATACAACACTTCTCATAACTCATAACTCAATCATAATTACTAATCTCATTCAACACTTAAAAGAAAGCACATATGTATATCAATCTACTCCCCAAAAGAATTCTTAAATCTCAACTTGGGTGAGTTTACTTACCTTATAAGAAATTAGCTTCTTTAACACTTCTCCTTTCCTTTGGTAGCTTGCTTTTCCTCTACAACTTAGGAAGCTTTAGATTAAAACCCCCACTAAAAGTTACTCAAAAAGGCTCTTGGAAATCTGAAGATTGAAGGAAATTTGAGAGAAAGTAAGAAGGAATTGAAGAGGTGGTGGAATTGAAAATTGGAAGAACTTTCAAAGGCTAAACCTTTTAATATCTCTTAATACTCATTCTTCCCATTTGCCCTTGCTCTTTTATGAAATTCTTATCCCATATCCTTTGATTCCTTAACCTAACAACCCAAACATACTAACATATTCTCCTTGAAATTTCCTTACAATTTACTTCCCACTTTTCCCCGCTAATTAGGGTAGAATGGTCAAATTGCCCTTAGGAAGAAAATATCTAAAACTTAACAAACATTTTATCTCAGTCTGCGCGCGAGGAAACTGCGCTGCCGCGAACGTAAAGAGCCTTCCCCGTGCCCTTTCACCACCCTTCTCAGCGCGTGAGATTCTCCCTCCCGCTGAAGCACTTAGACGACCTTTCTTCGCTTTCAAACCACCGTGGCAAGTATACAAACACAACACTCCAATATTACCAAATTAAACAACTCAAATAAGAGCAAAGGAAAAACAACAACTACGTAACCTCCCAGGTAAGACATAATTCTTCCTTAAAAGAATTTCGTCTAAATTCATACAAATAACTCTTTGGGAAGCGATTCTGCATGTCTCGCTCTACCTCCCAAGTAGCTCTTTTCCACTTTGTGATTCTCCATAGGATTTTTCTTTTTCAACCTAACGAACACTCTGTCTGAGCCCCTTCCTACTTCGATCTAAGATCCGAACGGACGTCAATATACAAGATTCTCTCTACTTCAACGCCTTTCTACACTCAAGATGTGAGGGATCACTTACGTATTCGTAGCATCGAGACATGAAAGACATCATGCACCCTATCCATACTAGGCGTAGTGCCAATCGAGGGCCACCTTTCCTACCCGTTGCAAGACTTCAAATGACTTCAACGTATCGGTGCTAACTTCCCCTTGCTTCCGAAGCGCATACCGCGGAAGGGGGAAGGGGGAAACTTCAAACACTTTATCACCTACTTGAAATTCGACTTCTTTTCTTCTTCAAGTCGTTGATAGCTCTTTGTCGATCTTGGAGCTTGCTCAATTCTGTCGATCAATCTCACATTTTCTATTTCCCGCTTCGAGTCACTGCCCAAGAGCGTGCACTCGCCTCATCCTTTCACCTACCTCATCCCAATGTAAAGGGTGGGAGATCACATCGTTCCTACCATACAAAGCCTCGTAAGGCGCTATCTTAATTGTAGACGATAACTATTGTTGTAGGCAACTCCACCGTGGTAACATTTCATGCCAAGATGCTCTATAATCCATACAAGCAGCCTCCTCAACATATCCTCAAGCACCTTGGATTTGTTCTCTCGCTGGCCATCCGCCTTCGAGGATGATAAAAGGGCAGGGCTCAACGCCAATTTAGTACCCAAGTTCTCCTCGTAACTCATCCGTAGGTGAAACAAATATGGAATCTCTATCTGGACACTATTGTCTGCACACCATGTAACCCGACTATTTCTTATTGTAGATAATTGGAGCCAAACATCCAATCGTAGTAGTGCTTTCCTTTATCTTGGAAGAAATGCTGATTTGGTTAACCTATCCACAATCACCCTTTATAAAGCATTATACCTCTCTGACTCTAGGGAGACCGTGATGAAATCCATTGAAATACTCTCCCATTTCCACTGAACACCTCCAATGGTGATACTCCGACGGCGCTGATGTTCTGCCTCCACTTACCGGAAGTTAGACATTTAGCTACTTAACTCTGCAATGTCTTTCTTCATACCTATCCACCAATTAGCTTTTCTTTACGCCCCTCCCCGATACATCTTAGTTGCTCCAGATGAGCAGTATGGTGTGGGCCGTTGAGTCCTCCAAAAGAATTTTCGCCTCCAACTCACCTTGCTCGAGGAATACACAAACCGATTCCTAAAAATAAAGAACAACATCTCTCACACGTAACTCAATGTCCTTACCTTCAAGTACTCGTGAACTATTTTCTTCACACCATTCATCGCCACTTGCTTTTCTTTCACTTCCCCAGAAAGTAGTTTGAATCTCTAACCTTGCAATCCTTCCCGAAATCACTCACCTTCCCGCTCTCTACACAACTCTTCTATCAACTCTCTTGCTTAGTGAGTTCCGGGATAAATAGGCCCCCTTTTTCTACTCGTGGCACAAATACTACATTGGCTTTCCCGCTTGATACTTGATCTCGCACTCATAATCTTTAACCGCTTCTTAACCATCTTCTACTCATATTCAACTCCTTGAGTAAAGAATACCCTTTCAAACCTTCCTTATGATCGAGTGTAGATGTTGCTCTTTTTGCACCATAGAGGTAATGCCTCCAAATCTTAAGGCAAAGACCATGCGCAACTCTAAATCATGTGTAGGGTATCTCATTTCATGCTCTTCAATTGCCTAGAGGCATATGCTATCACCCTACCTAATTGCATTAACACGAACCAAGTCCTTGCAGAGCATTTCCCGGGTTTGATAAATGTTCATATCTACCACCTCTTGTGGCAACACTAACACGGGCGGTTGTTAACTCCTTCTCAATTCTTGGAAACATTCTCACAAGCTCGACCATACAAAAAAGGAGTCTTCTGGGGCCCCTGCAAGAGTTGTTCCCATGGTTTAGCCAATGGGCGAAGACTTCACGAATCGCTCAGAAAATTAAAACTTCTTGGCAAGCCTAAGAAACTTCTAACCTCCCTTTACCTGCCTCGCCTCCACTCGAGGATTGCTTGCACTTTACTCGTGCCCACAGAGATCCTTCCTTCGATACGTATGCCCAAAATATTCCACTTGATCGAGCCAAAACTCACATTTTGAAAACTTAGCATACAATCGCCCCCTTTTTCTCTCAACCGTGCAAAGACTATTCTCAAATGTCCCTCATGCTCTTCTCTTGACTAGAATAAACCAGATATCGTCATGGAACACATGAACTGATCTAAACAATCGTGGAATACCTGGTTCATCAAGTCCATAAAAATTGTTGGGCATTGTCAAACCAAATGGCATCACTACAAACTCATAATGCCCATACCTTGAACGGAGCCACCTTTAGCTACATCTTGCCCTACCTTACTCTTACCGATGCATGGTACCCGACCCTCCCGATCAATCTTGAGATATCGCTGCCCCCTTCAACTGATCAAACAAATCATCTATTCGGGTAACTGTACTTATTCTTCACAGCTTACCTTATTCAACTCTCCCTTGTAATCAATACACATCCGTAGCGATCCGGGTTTCCCTTCTTTGACAAACAAAATGGGGCTCCCATGAGAATGACTCGTCGGATAAAACCCTTATCCAAAAGCTCTGAGTTGCTTCTTTAATTCTGGAAGCTTCATGAGGCCATTGGATAAAGGGCTTAGATATTGGCTGCTGGTTTCGTGCTAGTTCGATACTAAATTCAACTCTCTTTCCGATGCAAGCCCTTCCCGGTAAATCTTCCGTAAACACATCCAAAACTCTCGAACTATAGGCACCTTCTCAAACTCCGTAGAACATCACCACTTTGCACTACATGCGCATATATCCGTAACACCCTTTCCCTTTCAACATCTTTCTAGCCTTCACACTACTAATTAACATACCTTCCACGTGGCCCTCTCCAAAGCTAAATTTATCCCCATTATCGAGATTAAATCTCGCTTTTCTTCTTCCGACAATCGATCTCTACTCCATACCTCCCTAGGGAAATCCATGCCCAATATCACATCAAAGTCGGGCATATCAAAGACTATCAAATCGATCGCTAACCCCCTCCCCCTCCCCCGGGGGACCATGATCACTATAGATTCTCCTAACAAACATTCCTTCCGAGTCAACACACCTCACCCTATCGTAACTCAATCTTAATGGGTGACTTCACTCGCTAGGTTTCAAACCTAGTCTCGATCATCCCATGTGATATAAAAAGAATGGTAGCCCTTAATCAATTAAAGCATATAAAGAAACAAAGCATGGAATAGCAATCGCTCCAGCTACTCACATGGATCGGGCTCGCCACCCCGAGCCACCGTAAAACTCGGCATAAGTACTTCTGACCCCTTTTGAGCCTTGCGTGACTTGGAATTAGAGCTTACAATCCTTCTTCGATGCCCCTCCGTCGACGGCACTGAAGATACATTTTCATATCCCTTAAACATCCCTCCCAATGGTTCCTTCCACATTTAGCACAAAGGGCAACCTTCCACCCCTCCCCGGGGCCGCTTGTCTCGCCTTAATCCCTCCTATTATTCTGGGTTGAAACTTTTCTCTGACCCTTACTTTATTTCTATTCCTTGACGATCAAACCTCTCCCTCGCAAAGTAGATGGTTCACTGATTGTAAGATGACTCCGACTTGGCAATGTGCTTATTCACATAAATCTCCGCCTAACGCCTTGTTAAAGCCTCACTTGTAACGACTTCGATTCCCTTATAAAAATATGCACAAAGGAAATACACGTAGCTTTAATATAAAAATTGGGTCCAAAATTTTTCTTTCATTGAACACATGCATTCTTTATACAAATTTATACAATGCTGGTGGACATATGCAAACTATCAAAAGGGGACAAGTAGCCATTTCTCTTTCGTGGTGCCGATGTCCATCCAATTCCGTGTCCTTCATCTAGAACCCTCGCCCCAAAACATAGGAACAACCTTGGATGAGCACAAACAAGGCTCAAGTAGTAAAACCCTAAACTCGATTTATTCCGTAACCTCCTTTTCTTTTTACTCACGTCCTAATTACCTTCTTCTCGTAGCTTCTCTATACTAACCTTCTTTTCTTTTAGTAGTCACGGCCCCATTCCGATTCCGAGGCACTTGGCTGACCTCGACTCCCACCTGACTTCTACTCGTAGCCGATCGGACTTGGTTATGCATGGATTCAACCTTGGCCATGTGAGGTGGCATGAATTCCTGTAAACTTCTTGGGTATAGCCCTCATCCGCATGTACACTACGGCTACACCACTACTCTTCGATATTACCTTCCGCCGCTGATCGGGATGCAGCAGTACATGCGGGAATACTCTACCGTACTCGCGGTTCCCATCGCACAACCTACACTATTCTCTTATTAAGCACTACTTCTTCTTTTTTATTAAGCACTACCTCCTAGCTTTACTCTATAGTGCTCATTCTCTTTTCTTTCTACTCTTAGAGTTAAGTTCTAAACTCATAAGTCTCTACTCTCTTTAATGCCAATACCCGTTTAGCATAATTAATGCACATCAATGACTCATACTCATTAATGCATTTATGAAAGGGAACTATAAACATATAGCAACAATTGGTTAGGCTTCTACCTTACTTATTGTTCTTCTTGAGCATTTTATCATACAAACCCCTCCCCATGTGCATGAATAACTCTACCTCTATTTCCCTAACTTTTCTGCTTTCTTTAATCAACCAAATGAGAAAACTCCCTCATAAACCCTAAATTCCCTATCAAAAGAGAAACACTCATAAACTTGCTCAAAACTTCCTCCAACTTCTATCAAACTCCAACCCAACATCAAGCAAATACCACACTCTCATAACTCATAACTCAAACATAATTACTTCTCTCATTCAATAATTTAAAGAAAGCACATATGTATTTCAATCCACTCAAAAGAGTTCTAAATCTCAACTTAGGTTGAGTTTACTTACCTTATGAGAAATTGGCTTTCTTTAACACTTCTTCCTTCCTTTGGAAGCTTGCTTTTCCTCTACAACTTAGCCAACAATCACAACATGAGACTCTAGTCAAACATAAGAAAACTCCTAACTAAAGTACAAATCCTTACCTTAGTAAGCTTTTAGATTAAAACCCCACAAAAAGTTACTCAAAAGGCTCTTAGAAATCCTTTTGAAAAGATTGAAGGAATGAGAGAGTTTAGAGAATGAAGGTTGGAGGCGGTGGAATTGGAAGAATGAAGAACAATTCAAAGGCTAAACCCTTTTTAATACCTCTTAAAACTCATTCTTCCAATTTGTCCCTTGCTCTTTTATGGAAATTCCATCCATATCCTTGATTCCTTTAACCTAACACACCCCATACTAACATATTCTCTGAAATTTCTTGCAACTTACTCCCCACCCCTTTTCCCCGCTAATTAGGGTAGAATGGTCAAATTGCCCTTAGGGAAGAAAATATCTAAACTTAACAAACATTTAAACGTAGTCTGTCGTCGCATTTAAGAACTTCGTCAGCCGTCAGCCCATGCATTTCGAGGGTAGGGATGCTTCCCCGCTTTGGGTTTCAATACCTCAATTCGCCTTTCGAATATCTTCTAACCTGCATGGGCACGCACTCGTAACTTCTTCTGCTTTTCAACCAATTCCTCAGCAATTAATCAACACCACTCTGCATTTCAATGTTAATCAAACAATAATAACAACGATACCACCATTCCCTTCCACTAGCAATCAATTGCCGAAGAATGAAAGAACCTATGTACCCTGCTTGTGCGTGTTATATCCCTCCTTCCCTAGAATGGGATCCCCAAAATTCAAATAAACAAATAAACTTGGGAAGCGATTCTCGCATGTCCCTGGGCTTTCTACCTCCAGGGTGGCTCTTCCACTTTGTGATTCCTCCATAAGATCTTTCACTAACGGAACACTTTCTTGCCTTCCTTGTTGAGCCCCTTTTCTTTTAACCCTTCGATCTAAGATCTCGAACTGACGTTTCTCTACTAGGTTCTGCTGTCACTTCTTCTCTACACTCCAGATATGGGAGGGATCACTTACGTATTTCCGTAGCATCGTAGACATGAAAGAAACACTGCATGCACCCTATCCATACCTTAGGCGGTAGGTGCTAATTCTGTGCAGGCCTTACCTTTCGTACCCTCCCGTTGCAAGTTGACTTCAAATGGGACTCACGTATCATGGTGCTACTTCCTTGCTTCGTTGGGGCCATTACCTCCGCTTGAAGGGGGAAACTTTCAAACACTTTATCACCCACTTCTTGAAATTCGACTTCTTTCTTTCTCTTCAAGTTTCTGTATAGCTCTTTTGCCCTTTCCGATCTGGGCTTGCTTCATCCTCGTTTCGATCAAACCTCTACATCTTCTATCATCCCCGAGTCACCTCCGCCCAAGAGTTCCTTGTACTTAGCTCATCCTTTTCACCTACCTCATCCCAATGTAGCGCTGAGACTTACCATCTGTCTGCCATACAAAGCCTCCGTGAAGGCGCCATCTTAATCGTAGACTCGATAATTCCGTTGCCTTGTTAGCCCCAAAACTCCTGCCAAGGTAACACTCGTGCCAAGATGCTCTATAATCCATACAAGCAGCTCTCAACATATCCTCAAGTACTTCTTGATTTGTCCTTTCCTTTCCGCTTGGCCATCCTGTCTGAGGATGATAGCAAAGTGTGAATGCCAATTAGTACTAGTTCCTCTCAGTAACTCATAATCCTGGTAGGTACTGACAATTCCTTGGGAATCTCTATCGACACTATTGTTTTGGGCACACCATGTAACCGATGATTTCCTTCATGTAGATTTGAGCATGATCCGTAGCAGCTGTCTTTCTTTCCTTTTTCGGGAAAAGAAAATGGGCTGATTTGGTTAACCTGTATCCACAATCACCCATAAAGCATTATATCCTTCTTGACTCTAGAGGACAATGATGAAATCCATTGAAATACTTCTCCCATTTCCCACTGGAACACTCAATGGCTGAAGCAACCCTTACTCCGACGGCCGATGATACCATGGCTTTTTACTTGTTCAAGGCTTATTACATTTAGCTGTAACTCTACAATGTCTTTTTCATACCCGTTTACCCACCAATAGCTTTTCTTTACGTCTCCCGGGATACATCTTAGCCTCCCAGCCTCCCAGGATGATGTAAAGTGTGCGGTGGTCGTGAGCTTCCAAAAGAATTTTCTGCTTTAACTCACCGCTCAAGGCCGGAATACAAACCACCTGATTCTCAAGTAAAGTGCACCATCTTCTCAGACAAAAACCCCCTCCCTCGCTGTCTTACCTCCAAGTACTCGTTGAACTATTTTCCTCTCGACCAACACTCATCTGCCATTTGTTTTTTCTTTCACTTCCCAAGAAAGTAGTTTGAATTCTAACCTTGCATGCATCCCTCCCTAATCACTTCAACCCTTTGCTCCCTACACAACTTCTATCAATTCATCTTGCTTAGTGAGTCGGGACAATAGGCTTTTCTACTGTGTGGCATCAGGCTTACTACATTGCTTTCCCCTTCGGCTTGATATTTCTTTGATCTCGTACTCTTAATCTTTAATTCCAATTTCCTTTAACCATCTCCTCTCGCTTTCATATTCAACTCCTTCCTTCGAGTAAAGAAACTTCAAACTCTTAAGTGATCAATATAGATGCCTTGCTGCTTACACCATAGAGGTAATGCCTCCAAATCTTTAAGGCAAAGACCACTACCTCTGGTCCTAAATCATGTGTGAGGTATCTCGATTCATGCTCTTCAATTGCCGAGAGGCATATACTATAATTTCCCTTCCCTACCTAATTGCATTAACACCGACAAGTCCTTGTAAAGAGGCATCCGTATAGATGCTCACTAATCTACTCCCTCCGTGGCAACACTAACACTGGGCCGTTGAAGTTAACCTCTTCTGCATCTTTGGGAAACATTTCTCATAAGCTTCCTGTTCATACAAAAGGAGTCTTCTCTTCGCTTGTAGAGTTGTCATTGGAAAAGGTTTTGGAACTAATCGAGCGGAACCCCTTCCCCTTCCACGAATCGTCTTTAGTAACCCTCCCAAAGCTAAGAAACCTCCTAAGAAACTCCTGACCTCCAATTCGTCCCATCCCTCCCGTCCTCTCCACATCAGAGGATTGCTTGCACTTTAGCTGTCCTAGCATGAGATCCCTTCCTTCGATACGGTGAATATGGCCCTTTTTAAAAATATACTCGGGATCGAGCCTTTTAAAACTCACATTTTGAAACTTAGCATACAACCTTCCGCTTTTCTCTGAACCGTTCAATTGCCGATGATTCTCAAGTGTTTCTTTCATGCTGCTTCTCTTGACTTAGAATAAACCAGATATCGTCTGTGCCCAAACCACTATGAACTCGATCTAAACAATCATGGAATAACCTTCGTCATCAAGTCCATAAAAATCAAAAACTGCATTTGTCAACCAACGGCATCACTACAAACTCATAATGCCCATACTCGAATCTGGAAAGGCCCGGCCTTAGCTACATCTTGCTGCTCACTCTAACTCGATAAGGTACCTCCGACTCGTGTCAATCTTAGCCCCAAAATACGTCCCTGCCCTCAACCTTGATCAACAAATCATCTATTCTGTTGGGTAAGGGTGTACTATTCTTCATACCTTACCTTATCCAACTCTCTATAATCAATACACATCCGGCGTATCCGTCCTTCTTTTGACAAACAAAATGGGCTCCCTTTCCCTGTGAGAAATGACTACGTCGGATAAAACCCTTGTCCACTTGCCTCCTGAGTTTGCTTGGCTTCAACCTCCTCAAGCTCATTCCAAGGGCCATTCTGATCCGGGGCTTTAGATATTGGTGCCTTGTCCCGGTGCTAGTTCGATACAAATTCACCTTCTTCTCCTTCGGCGCAAGCCTCAAGGCAAATCTTCCCTTGGGAAAACACATCCACAAACTCTCGAACTATAGGCACTCGGAATCTCTCCGTTCCGTGGAATATCACCACGTCAGTATACATGAGTAACATATCCAAGTAACACCTTTCCTTTCTTAACATCTTTCTAACCTTCACACTACTAATTAACATACTTAATTCATGGCCCTCTCTCCAAAGTTAAATTTATCCCCATTATCGAGATTAAATCTCGCTTCTTCGACAATCGATCTCTACTCCATACTCCTCCTAGGAAATCCATGCCCAAAATCACATCAAAGCCCTGGGCAGTATCAAAGACTATTAAATCGACTTCTAGCTAGCTCACCATGGATCACTATAGATTCTCCTAACAATATTTCTTGAGTCAACACACTCACCCCATCGTGGTTAACCTTCCAATCTTTTTAATAGGTCGACTCACTTGCTAGGTTTCAAACCTCCAATCTCCCGATCATCCCATGCGATGCGATAAAATGGGGTTTTGAACGGTAGCCCCCGTAATCAATTAAAGCATATAAAGAAATAAGATGGAATAGCAATTCCGACCTGCATAAGGCCGATGGATCGCCTCTCCAATTCACCCCTCCCCGAGCATCAGTTTTAAAACTCGCATAAGCACTCTCCCGACTCGATGCCCTTCCCGGTTGGAAACGGAGCTTACAATCCTTCGGATGTCCCTTTGGGCCGATCGCACCGTGATAACACATTTCTATCCCTTCCCTTAAACATTCCCCGGGGAATGGTTCCTTCCGCATTTAGCACAAAAGGGGCGGCCCTTCAAGCCCTTCCCGCCCTTTTGTTCCGCTTTTGTTCTCGGGCAATCCCTCCCGTTATTCTTGGGCCCTTGGAACTTCTTCTTAACTTACTTCTTCTATTCCTTGATGCATCCAAAGCTTTCTTTCCTCTCGCACCCGCCCAGGGGTGGGGATGGTTCACTCAGATGTAATGATGACTCGTCGGGCGGATGTGCTTATTCACATAAATCTCCTACCTCCCTTAACGCCTTGTTAAAGCCTCACCATCCGTAGGTATGGAGAGCCTCGGCCTCGTTCCATCACATCTCAAATCAACATCGGATTTCAACCCCTTCCCCGTGCAAACTTGTCCTCCTCAACACCTTGGAGTGTACAACTCATCCTTATGGGGCCCCAAACCCCTTTTGTGCGGGAAATGAAATACCCTTTCCTTGAATTTACCAATACCTTCCTTCACCGTACCCTAGTCCTCCTCTGCTTCAAATTAATGAACTCTGGACTTTTTCATGTACTCGGTCTTCCGCCGTTTCTGATATTCGGCTTCAAAATAGCCTTTTGAACCCCTTTTCGCTTGTCATTAAAGCTAGCTCGTGAGTCTCTTCCATTAGTTCCCTTCCCAAACCAAACCTTCTTGGTGGCATCTCCCGAAATAGGAAACTAGCATAATCTAATTCTTTCTTTCTGGCCGTTCCGTCCATCCCGGGAAACAAGGCCACCTTATCCGGCCTCCTACCGACTTAAACCACTCTTCTCGCCT
>CM047738.1:24550815-24606800 GCA_026225825.1 Pistacia integerrima
CGCAACATGAGATAACTTCTCCCATACCTAGGAGTGATGAATCCTCTGTCGATCTACCATAGTCTTGATACACTCCTTGATGTAGCCAATCACTACTGTATTGATAAATCTAAATAAAACTACATTAGGCTAGTGTCAAACTATACTAATTGGTGCACAAGACACTCTAGTGATCTCAAGTCTAAGGATGACATGCACCACCATTCGTTAGAGAATTTATTCCATAGACACTGGGGTTACCATCTATATAGAATCCTCTGGTGGATCAGTCCAACGAACTTGCCTATAGTAAGCACCCATGTGTTGCACCGGGTTGTTGGTAAACAACCTTGACAAGTAAGATCAATCATTGCCTTTCGACACAGTTGTTCAACACTATGATAGCCTTACCATATTATCTGTGACCTTGGTCAGAATAATACTGGAGTTAAGGACATTTCTAGAATGGCCACCATGTGTGATCATAGGGCTCTCACTATCAAGATTTGAAATACTTGATACCCTCATCACGGTTCTACCATCTTAAGGACATATGTCAATACATACCAATATGATTTACACGATATAGAATAAAATTCCTTTTATTGATTAATGAACATTATTACAAAGAGTCAAATCTATAATATTTGATTGGCTCTAGGGCACCTACTCTAACAGAGCAGTTATATTATCTATTTCATCTTCCTTCATGAATCCAAGCTTCTTGTGCCACAACTCAAAATAATCTATCTTTGTGCTAGAATAAGAAACTTTGTTAGACAACAAAAAGAAATTATCATTAGACCTATTTCCTCCAAGGAAGGAAGTTCCTTCACCATTCAAGACTTGACACTTAGATTTTGAAAATTGCACAATAAAGTCTTTGTCACATATTTGGCTAATGCTAATCAGATTGGCTTTTAATCCCTTAACATAAAACACATCATTTAGCATAGGGAAGCCAGAAATATCTATTGAGCCTTTACCAAGGATTTTACCTCTTTCGCCATCACCATAGGTAACATGGCCAACTTTAACAAGTTCAAGATTAGTCAATAAAGATTTGTTACCTATCATGTGTCTTCAACAACCATTGTCAAAGTACCATTGTTCATTTTGAAAAGCAAGTAATGAAGTATGAGTAACTAGACAATTAGCACCTAACTTAGATCTCCACACTTTTCTGTTTTGGGAAAAATTATTCTGGTGTAGTGACTTTGGGAGATTGACGTGGTGACTTTAAAGAAGAAAATTCATGATTTCCACTAAAAATGTAATATCTCAATAGGCAAGTATTCACTGAGTATCTTATAGAGAGAATCTAAAGAATTGTTAGCTTAAAAAAAGGGTGTTCATCTAAAATTTGTATCCTTAATCAAGTTATAACATACTATTACACAATGTCTATTTCTCACATATATAAATCCACATTAATTCCTTCACTGAGACAGTGTGTGCAATCCTCTTGCCCGACGATGTCTCCCGACCACTACAATCTAATACCTGCAAAATAAAAGAAAGCAACGGGGAGGGCTATAAATGCTTAGTAAGTAAACCAATTCTAACTATGCTTTTACTCTGTTGTCCCCGTTTTCGCTATACTGCTTCTAAATTTCTACTTCCTTTCTCTCTTTATTCTCAGGCGTACTACTTAGCAATCTTCTATTTTTCTCAAATCTTTCTAAATCCTTCTAATGTTGTGCTATTCTTTATCATTTTATTTCTCTTCTCTATTAGATTATAACTTTATGTTTCTTTCTCTACTCAACAAATCGCTAAGTTTCCTTGCTATTTGTCATGTTTCTAATTTATGTTCTTTTCTAGCCTGTATCTAATTTATGTTCTTTTCTTGTATATCTCTAGTTTCTTTTCTATTCTTGTAGGCTTCTATTTTCTTTTCTTCTCTATTCTCATGGGCTTCTATTTTCTTTTCTTGGCTATTCCGTAGGCTTCTATTTTCTTTTCTTTTCTATTCTCACGGGCTTCTATTTTCTTTTCTTGGCTAGTTAGACACGCAATAATAAAATAAACTCTTTAATCTATGCATAAATGCATAAGATGCAATGCACATAAAATGTCTAATGCATATGCAAATGATCATGTTTGTATTCTTTCTGAAAATTCTTTTCTAATTCTTTCTAAAATTCTTTTCCTTTCTTTCTAAATTCTTTCTATTTTCTATTTCTTATTCTATTTTTTCTTTCTTTACGAAACTCTTTATGTTTTCTATTCTTTGGTTTCTTTGATCGGACTAGGCTAAGGCATGGATTTGGAATCAGCCAGTGTGGCGTATTTTGAAATTCTTTAGTGTGAGTCCTCATCCACATGCACTTCTAGCGGATTGTACAATTCTGTTTTCTATTCTGAGGCCGCTCACTGATGGCGGCTTGCATGTGGGAAACTTTTACATCTCTACCACCACTAGCTAACACAGCGAATGCTCACAGATTCCCATTGCAACAGCCCTCTGAAAACATGCTCTTTAAATCTGCAAAATAACTAGCTAGACATTTTCCAATAATTTTAAAATTTCTGAAATATATGCTATGCTATGTCATGCATTTATATGCTGTCTATGCATGAACCCAAAATATGTGTCCGACTCTAGCATGTATTCTATTACTTCTAAGGCTTTTATTTCTAGACTTTTTTGGAAAGCCCAAAGTTCTATTCTAGCAACACACTTAAATTAAACATTTTCTATTTTATTATTTATTTCTAAATTCTATGCATTGTGTGTACATATGCGATTCTATAATTTCTACATAATTCTGTAATTCTTCAATTCTATCATGCTATGTAAAATGTACATGTACACAATTACATTATCTCTCACTAATTCTACTCTCTAATATTTTCTAATGTAACAAACATGTCTTGTACAACTTTCTAAATACAAATGTTAATGCCATAAATTTTCATTCTCTTAACATGACCATCAACATTGTTATACATGCCCTTCTTTCTTCTTCTCTTTTGGCTACATTCTATACATTAATCTATATTGCCATATTAATCATTGTAAATTCAATCTAACATATGGCACAACATATATACTTTCGCTAAATTCTAATTTCTTTCTAACATTCTTAACTAAACTTTTGGCCAATACAACATATTCTCAAGATCTTCTAGCACAATTCTATAGCTTGTACTATATAATAAGGCATGAAAACTATACTCATACCAATCAATTTCTAAAATGGTCATGTATTTAATACATAAACTAAACTTCTATTTCTTTGATGTTTCTTTGATATTTATAATTGGGAAAGCTTTTCTATTCTTTATAAAATAAAATCACTTATTACATATTGTTTATAACTAATCTCAAAACAAGAAACAACAATATACTCATTTGGCCAAGCCATTCTTTGAATGATCTTTCTAATTTCAAGCATACAAGCTTGACAATTTATTGTGGCATATTGTAATATTATAATATAATCACCCATCTTTTACTATCAACAATACTACACTATTGCAACAATTTAATATGCAATTCTTGCCATCACTTTTCTAAAGTCATAAGTTTCAAAACTCATAATTCAAATGACTAAATACAATATGTTATTCAAACTAATGCTAAAAGTTCAAGCAACTTGAACCATGCACTAAAGGCCATTCATTTCATTGAACTAACATAACCAAGTGTTATTCTAAATTTTGGTATAACAAAATGCACTCTTGAATACTAAAACTTACACTTGGTTAAGCCTAACATAACCTTTCAACTCCAATTCTTTCCTTTCTCAAACAATTTCTTCAACAAGATTTAACAAACTCATGCATGCATTTCTCATTGAATTGTCATCAAACAATTCACATGCACATGCAAATACTTGGTTGGCCACACTTCCACATCTCTCCAAATCCACTAAAATTGGAGTAAAAACTCACCAAACTTAACTTCAAATTTGGCCGGATTCAACACTTCCAAATTCCAACATCAACTCATCAAAATTTCATCCAAAGTTCAACCAAAACATCACATCTACATAACTACTCATCTTGGCTTAATTTCTACACATTATTCTCCATCAAACAAGCATCTAAACAGCCAATACTTCTTATCATACATCATACACAAACACTCAAGAATCAACTTACACATATACTACTCAAATTAAAGCTTAGATTGGGTTTACTTACCTTTTTCTTGCAAGAATCCTTTTATTTGCTTCCCTTGCTCACTTTCTCAATTGATTCATGCTAAAACACATAAATTCATGAGAACTCATACTTATAAAACACAAATCACAAACTTTTGCCAAAAATCTTACCTTAGAAAGCCACAAAATGAACATATATTCACTTAGGCATGAATTCTCATGTAATTCCCTTGGAAGACTTTGAAGAATTGGAAGAGAAATGGGGGAGGAAGGTGGCGTCCTCAAGGGATGAGAATGGCTAGGGTTTGTCAATTGAAAGCCTTATAACTAATAGAATATATATATATATATATATATATATATATATATATATATATATATATATATATATTCCCATTTTGCCCTTGCACTTTTATAATAATTCCAATTATGCCATACATGCATTTACCGATATACCCTCACTTTCAATGGATTTAACACATGTTCTTGGTTATTTTCACTCCCCACTCTTTCATATAGTTGTGAGAGAAAAGACCATTTTACCCTTATTCTTTAATTTCTTTCTATTACTTTACAAACACGTATTTATCACACCACGTGTACTTTTCCATAATCTTTCTACCACTCTATTCTCATGGCTAGCACACTTAATACATTATATTTATCATACTCACTTTTCACTTGAACACGTGATTCTGTGTGAAATGACCATTTTGCCCCTATTGAAACTTTTATGGAATTCCTCTATAAAACTAGTTAAATATATTCACTATGACTATAAAATAATCCCTACCATATTTCTGAATGTGGGTATTATACGAAATTAGTTTAAAGCAATTTGGTCTGATATGTCCTTTCTTGTGACAAAAATGACATATTGGTATGAAATTTTTTCCTTTGAAATCTGCTCACATGGTTCAACAATAGCTTTTGGAACTAATTTAGATGCTTTAATGAAGGTGGTCACATTGGGTTCGGAGGTGCTCACCCCAGGAGAAAATCCCAAACCTGCTTTATCACCAAAAGTCTTCCCTTGTGCAAGAAATTCATCCATCTTGTATGAACTTGTATTTAACCTCTCAACAACGGCCTTAGCCCCAGTTAGTTCATTTAAAGCTTGATTTAACAAAACTTCCTCGTTGGACAGATAAAAAAATAATGCTTTCAACTTATCATTCAATATTTTCTTATCTTTTATCAAAGAGGTTTTTTCATATTCAAGTAACGTAATCTTCTTGATAGCCTTCAACCATGACTCATACATCTTGTCATAAGTCTCATGTTGCTCTTTATAGACATTACATGAGTCATCTAAGGACACACTATCATTGTCCTCTTGGTTAACCGTAAATGCCAAATAGTTTTCATCTTTCTTAGAATCATCACCTCCACTCTCACTGTCATCACTCTCACTCAAGGTGGCAGCCATGACTTTACCTTTTTTCTTAAGAGTGTTCACACACTCGGACTGAATATGACCATACCCCTCACACTCAAAACATTTTATTCCTTTGCTTTTCTTTTCATTTTCTCTTGGAAATCTTTTCGAGAAGACACCCTAACTAGATTGGTCTGAAAACTTTTTCACAAAAGGTTGTTTTCCCTTTTTACCCTCACTCGTTTTTCTCATATTCTTCTTCAAGAACTTTGCAAATTTTTTCGTAAGCAAATCACACTCATCATCTTCTACATCACTAGTATCAAAATCACCAGGAGGTTTAGAGATTACCTCATGTTTCAGGGCAAGGCCTTTACCTATTTTCTTCTCCCATCGTTTCATTTTAGTCGAAGGTTTGCAAAGATCCAATTAGTTCATCCAGCTACATCCCATTGAGGTCACGACATTCTTCAATAAAGGTGGCCTTGGACATGAATCTCTTGGGTAAAGAGCACAACACTTTCCTGACAAGTTTAGCATTAGTATATATTTTACCCAAAGCAAAACATTCATTTGTAACATCACACAATCTGCCATGAAAATCAAAGATTGTTTCATCATCATGCATAACAAGATTTTCATAGTCAGTTATTAGTCTTCTAAGCCTAGTCTTTTTCACAATGTTTGCTCCTTCATTTTTTTACTTGGCGTCTATCCCATGCATCCTTAGCCATTTCACAATTTGCTATATTTTTCATTTGATTAATACTAACAGCATTAAAAATAGCATGAAGTGCTTTTGAGTTAAAATTAGACTCTTCTAACTCAGCCTTAGTCTGTTGATCTATGGCTTTTCTTTTGCTTCCACTCGCTTCTTCAACTTTAGGTTCTTTCCAACCAACAATACAAGCCATCCAAGCCCTCTCATCAATGGATTTTAAAAAGACACGCATTCTAGGTCTCCAAAAAGCATAATTGGTTCCCTCTATCAAGGGTGGTCTATTGGTAGGCCCTCTTTCACTAAATAAACTCATAGTAAATAGAATAGCAAAGGTCGTCACATAAGCCTGATGTGATCACACGTAAGCATGCAAAATAGAAGTAATCACAATCAGGAAAACACAAGATGATGTGGTGACACAAAACATAGATGTGGTCACACAAGGTGCATAGCGAGAACGCAAAAAAAAAAAAAAAAGCAAAAATGCAACAAATACCAAATCAAGATTTAAACACAAAAAAACAAGCAAGGATCTACTAAAATAACTCTTCAAAATAGGCTCTGATATCAATTGAAAGTTTTAAACCCTTATCATGTTGATTAAAAATTATGCAGAATGTGATAACTTGTTTAAGACGTGCTTAATGAGTTGTTTAACGAATCATCAAATGAGTAAATCATGCACAATAGAAAATAAAGAACACAACTCATTTTTACATGATTCAGCAACTTGCCTATATCCATGGGACCAAGTCCAAAAGAAGCTAATCCACTATGAAATAATTATGTGTTCAATTACAAAGACAAGAATAAGTATCAGGTGTAAAACTCTCTGTTTAGACAACACTTCCATCTTTGCTCTTTGGTTGAACCTCAAACCACCACAGCTAGCTCCTCTTCCATGAGACCACTTGGTAACTCTTGAGCTCCTCTCAAGATTCAATGATGAAGGATTACTTCGGCATCAACAGCTCAAATACATCTAGTCATTAACAATGAACAGCGTACCAAATCAACTCAAACAAAGTAAGGATTAATCAAGGTAATTTAAGCATACCAAAGCAAAAGGGAAACTGCCATTAAAGAACTAAAATGCCTCACAAAAATATTTAGAAAGAACAAAGGTATAATTTGGCTTCCTTAAAAAAGTCACAATAATAAAAGGACAATAGATAGACATGTGACAGGGATTGGGAAACCAGAAAGAATCCTTTTTAGATTTGCCTTCTTAGAAGAGGATTCCTAAATTCATAATCTCCTTCTAAAAAAAGGATTCTTGAACTTATAATCTCCTTTTAAGAAAATGATTCTTGAAATCATAATCTCCTTTTAAGAAAGGATTCTTGAAATCATAATCTTCTTTTAGGAAAAGGATTCTTGAGATCTTAATGGAATAAAATCTTTTCCAGCTCACATAAAACTTTTCACAACTAGAAATATAATCACATTTAATTAAGGTAGGTGCGATATGCATGAATATTAAAATAAAATATGCTAGATGTGTTGTGATCACTGTGATTCTATTGTGACCGCCTTTAAACTAAACCTAAATAGATTGTGCACTAATCCGAATGAATAAGTTGACAAAACAAAATACTTACAATGTCAAATCGACATCCCCTTTGCTTAGGCAACCATCATATAAATATATATAGTTGTTTAATGTGATGTAAATTTAAGAGGTTATATGCTTACTACGAGGTTATCATATATCTAAGGTTAGTGTATATCAAAGTTGTAATTAGTTTATTAATGTTGTTTTAGTTGAAGAGAAAATTGGGAATTCCATCTAGAAAGTATAAAAAATAAAAAATTTTTAATTTTTAAAATAATAAATGTTAAACTAATTTATATATCCATTTATTGGGTTTTTGTTTATATATTTATGATTGTCTCTTCCATAAATACTTTTAAAAACATTGAAAAAAATCAAATTTAGCTGTCCCAAGTTGGGATAAAATAAACATGTTCTGAACTTCTTGACTTTTAAAAAACAAAGCTTCTTCCGAAAAGTTTAATAAAATTATTGGTGATTCTTCCCATTTGAGATATTTTGAGACATTGCAAATAATGATAAAATAGTCTTTTACGACAATAATCTTATATTTTGTTAACATCAGAAAATCTATCTCAATGTTAACTAGTGAAAACCAATACTTTAAGCTTGGTTTCCTCTCTTTCTTGAACTACGGTTTAACTCCAACTCATCTTGCTAAGATGGAAAACACAATGTCAAAGGGTTAGCCAAAGGTAGGGTTCATTGCTTTGGGCTCTAACACTCAAGTTAGCCAAAGAGTATCAAAGGATGATCATTTATGAGCTTGAGAGGCAATAAGACCAGAGAAAGACCTTTCCTATAGTGTCATGGCCCTTTGTATTTCTTTTTGTAGAAAGTGCTGCATGTGAGATTAGGTTTTGAGAGAGAAAATCAGAGAAGAAACGAGCTGAAAATTTAGGAACTTTTCTTGATTTTTCTTAACTAAATTAATGAGTGCAAAGGATTGACTTTTAATCACCCAACTAAGATAAGCAAAATGGCACCTTTTAGGCATCTACTCTAACTTAAGTGAGAAACGACACCGTTGAGCATTTCTTTATATCCAAAATCCCGCCTTAAGCTAGACTGGGTTTCCAGTCATAGCTTGACTCTGCTAAGACACCTATTTGACTTTTTAAAATATCAAAGTGCAAAATTACAATTGCTTTCTGACAGCAAATTACAAATGCTAAAAAAATTACAAATAAACTTGGTAAAGAATTACAATCAATCTTCAAGTAGCAACTTCAAGTAACGTCAGTGTAGCTCAACACAACTTCATATACCTTTAAAGAGCAGAACAATCTAATACCTTCAAGTGGAGAAAAAAAAAAAAAAAAACAATTGCAGTGTAGTTCAATTTGATACCAACTTTACCTTTAACACCAGCTTTACTCTCCAATATAGTAATCCAATTTAGCAATTGCTTTTCAAATATAACAACTTTTTATACAACTCAACACCAACTCCAATTGTAAGTAACTCAACACCAACTCCAATCAACAACTTCTATACAACTCAACACCAATTCCAATTGACAACTTCTATACAACTCAACATCAGCTCCAATTGCAAATTTAGTAAATAACTCCAATAATGCAAACATCAAACAACAAGTATCACTCAGTTTTCATCAAACAGCAAGTATCCCTCTTTTTTTTTTTTTTTTTTTTTTACTAGCTTCAAGCATCACTCATTCTTTTTTACTAGCTTTTTAAATAACAACTTATATACAACTCAACACCAACTCCAACAACTCCAATAATGCAAACAGCAAGCATCACTTTTTTTCTTTTTTTTTTTACTAGCTACTAGCTACTAGTACATTCAATTTGGTCAGTGGTTTGTTCAGTGGCTTGTCTAGTGCATTCTCCACTAGCTGCTATTACTACATTTAGCTTATTCTTCAATGCATTGAATTGAGTTGCTAACAGTGCCTTGGTTAAAATGTCAGCAATATGAAGTTTGGAGGGAACATATTGAACTGCAATGTTCTTAGCAAGTACTTGTTCCCTTATGTAATGAACATCTATCTCAATGTGTGGTTCAAGCATGAAATACTGGATTTGAAGCTAATAATGCACTAGCACTAACATTGTCACACCAAATGACAGGTGACTTGTCAAGTGCAAGTCCTAATTCTATAAAAAAGAGACTACAACCAAGCCACTTCAGTGGCTGTATGAGCTAGTGCTCTATAATCTGCTTCAGTAGAAGCTTAATGCCATAACCTTTTGCTTTTTAGAACTCCATTGAATGAGATTAGGCCCCAAGTATACACAATATCCACTGATTGACCTTCTATCTTCAGGACTACTAGCCCAATCAGAATCGTTATAACATTCAATATGCAAATTATTAGAATAGGTGCCCTAGAGCCAATCAATTATTGTAGAATTGACTCTTTGTAATAATGTTCATTGATCAATAAAAGGCATTTATTCTATATCGTGTAAATCATATATGTATGTTATTGATGTATGTCCTTAGGATGGTAGAACTGTGATAAGGGTATCAAGTGTTTCAAATCTTGATAGTGAGAACCCTATGAGCACATATGGTGGTCATTCTAGAAATGTCTGTAGCCCCAGTATTATTCTAACCAAGGACACGGATATACGTTAAGACTATCATAGTGTTGAACGACCCTGTCGAAAGCAGTGACTGATCTCACTTGTCAAGGTTGTTTACCAACAACCTGGTGTAACACATGGGTGCTTGCTGTAGGCAAGTTCACTAGACTGACCCACCAAAGGATTCCATATAGACCGTCACCCCAGTTTCTATGGAATAAATCCTCTAACGAATGGTGGTGCATGTGATCCTTAGACTTGAGATCACCAGAGCGCCTTGTGCACCGATTAGTGTAGTTTGACACTAGCCCAACACGTTCTATTGAGCTATCAATATAGTAGTGATTGGCTGCATCAAGGAGTGTATAAGGACTATGGTGGATCGTGGGGAGGATTCATCACTCTCGGGTACGGGAGAAGTTATCTCACTAAGCAATTCAGTAAATGGCAATGACACTAAAGCTATGGCCATAGTGGGATTGAGTTGTTGTTCAATCTAATTTATTATTCCGGTTATTGGTTAGGTAATTGAATACAAATATATCGAGTAAGCGAGGTTGACATTATTTCTATACCTCAGTCTCAATGAGATAACAAATGATGAAAGGATTTGATTGCATGGTAACCATATTGTTTATAGGTAGCTATTTCACTGAATCCGAATCTATTGGGTGGCCATGATGCCTTGCTAGGGACCAATCTTGTTCTGTGTGTAGTGAGACAATTATGATGAGAAGCCTACGGGTCACACATGTTAGTAAACGGTCCCGTATACGCAGCGGAAACGAAAAATAAAATAACAGGATCGTTTACATGAGCCAAGATCAAGGGTATGATTTTAACAATTTATATTAAATAAAATCTGCATAAATATACAACATGAGTTAAGAGAAACAAACGCACGTTGAAGGCTCCTCCAAATTTGTCATCGAACGTTTTGCTACCGATCCAAGTGTAGGATCAAACCTGCAAACCTGCGTAGTCCACACGAAGACAATCTTAAAAGAACCAAAGAGGGATTTGCTAGATCCTCTTTGGCTTCAAGATTAAGAAGAAAAAGAAAATCAATTGAATTGATTTTGGCACACCAAAGTTCTTGCCGTGGGAGTGTGTTATCAAAAGAGGGAATTTCTTGTGTGTATTTTGTTTTACAAAGAAAAAACTCTTAATTAAAATCACACACACTTTTCCTTTTATACTTAAAAAACAATTTGCCCTAATCCCATACGGAATAGGCTTGGGCTCCAACCCAAACGCCCCATGTTGCCAAACACTCCCAATTTGATTTATTTTAATTTTCATCATTATCTCAATTAAAATCAATTAATATATATATTTAAATATATATTAACATTTAACAATAATGATAATATATTTAAATAATGTGTGAACACACATTTAAACGTAATTTCACTTATTTAATTTTTCTAACAAATTAAATAAAGGCTACGACCTCAGCAAATTTAATTGCCTTTGTGAAATTACCAAAATACCCTTTCGCCTTTAAAAGGACGAACGCCCTTCTTTCTTCTTGCATCTTAAATTGTCTTCTATGTGTGTGACCCTTAGGCTCCTCATCATATCGGCGATGTATAGTATTGCGATTAACACCAATTAATCGTCTCACTAATACAGACCAAGATTAGGCCCCTAGCAGGCATCATGGCCACCCGATAGATTCGGATTGACAAAGTAGCTACTCAGCGATATGGTTACCTTGCAATTCGATCCTTTCATCATACGTTATCTCGGCGAGGCGAAGGCATAGAAATAGTGTCAACCTTCGGTTACTCTCGATATTATTTATTCGGTTTACGGACCAATGACCCGTATTATAAAGCGGATAAAGCAACAACTCAATCCCACTTGTGGCCCACGGTTTTAGTGTCATTGCCATATCTTGAATTGCGCCGTGAGATAACTTTCTCCGTGCGGGAGTGATAAATCCTGTCAATCCACCATAGTCTTGATACACTCCTTGATGTAGCCAATCACCACCGTATTGACACTCGAAAAGAAGCTGCGTTAGGCTAGTGTCAAACTACACCAATCGGTGCACAAGGCGCTCCGGTGATCTCAAGTCTAAGGATCACATGCACCACCATTCGTTAGAGGATTTGTTCCATAGACACTGGGGTTACCATCCATATGGAATCCTCTGGTGGGTCAGTCCAGTGAACTTGCTATGGTGTAATCGCCTACAACAAACACCCATGTGTTGCACCAGGTTGTCACCAAACAACCTTGACAAGTGAGATCAGTCACTGTCTTTCGACAGGGTCGTTCAACACTATGATAGCCTTACCGTATTATACGTGCCCTTAGTTCGAATATGCCCGGGGCTACGGACGTTCTAGAATGGCCACCATATGTGCTCATAGGGTTCTCACTATCAAGATTTGAAACACTTGATACCCTCGTCACGCTCTACCATTCTAAGGACATATATCAATACATATTGCAATAATAATGATTTACGCGATATAGAATAAAATGCCTTTTATTGATTAATGAACATTATTACAAAGAGCCAATTCTACAATAATTGATTGGCTCTAGGGCATCTACTCTAACAACACACATAGAAGATAATTTGAGAATCAGTTTGTGCAAGGAGTATTTTCGTCTTTTGGACAAAAAGATATTTTGGTAATCTCACAGTGCAATTAAGTTTGCTAAGGTTGTTGCCTGGATTTAATATTAAATCAAATCAGTGAGATTATGTTTAAATATATGTACGCGTTTATTTAAATGAATTATTATTATTAGTAAATGTTAATATATTTTATATAAAAATATTAATTGATTTTAATTACAATAATAATAATTAAAATAAAATACAAATTGAGAGTGTTTGGACACAATGGCTTATTTGGGTTGGAGCCCAATCCTATCCCTAAAGGGATTAGGGTTTTACACATGCACTATATAAATGAATGTGTGTTGAGAGAAAGTAGAGATATCTCTCATTATTATTCAATCATTGAAAAGGCAAAAAGCTGCCCTCTCTCTGATTTTTACTCTCATGCATCCCTTGAGTTTTTGAATCAAACATTACCTTTGATTCAAGTTGATTCTTAAAGCCAAAGAGGATCTAGCAAATCCCTCTTTGGTTCTTCGAATTGTCTTTGTGTGGATTACCGTTCGTTCGATTCTACTTTGAATTGGTAGTGAATCCAAATCAGAGACAAAGTGAAGGAGCCTCCAAACGTGCATAAGATCTCTGATCCTTGTTTGGATTGTTCATATTTTCTGCAGATTCTTGATTTAACATATTAACTATATAATATGTACTCTGATTTTGGGTTTTAGTGAAATCGATTTATCCTTTAAAATTTTTTTTTCCACTGTGTTGTGTAGATTGATTCCTAACGCCAAATCGGTGGGTTATCGCGAATAATAATCCATGATGAAGAGTCCCTTTGAGGTACCTTAGTACCCTTTTACAAGCTTGCCATTGTTGGACAATGGGAGCTTGTAAAAATTGACTAAGCCGATTAACTATAAGACTAATATCAGGTCGAGTAAGTCCCTGTATATTTGAAATAAAGAAACGCACCCTACAGCTTTTATTATTAATTATTTTTTTCTGTTTCCCCATCACTTTCTTCTTTCTCCTCATCTCCTCCTCTTTCTTCTTCCTTCCCCTCCCCCTTACTTCACTTGACGGCCAAGAAGGCCTTGGCCGTTATCTGGCCAAACGAGGTCCAAATCGGACTGGCCACTTCTTCCTTCCCCTTCCCTTACTTCTTCTTCTTCACTTTAACAAAGAATGAACCCTAAATCAAAGAGCCAAAAACCATGGTCCAGACATCATTAGGGATTTGGAATATTGGGGAATAGTTAACCCAGTTTTTCCCTAAAACCGATTGGACCAACGGTTGCTATAGTATCATCAGTCCAACTGTGGGTCATACTGAGTGAATTCATATTACCTATTTTTTACCCCGACTGGCTCGGCTTAGTGACCGGTTCCCGGTCGAATCGGTTAAACTGGTTAGGTCGGGCCGATTTTTAAAACATTGTAGATGAGTACATATGTAACTTTGCCTCCTTGCTTATGAATAAACAGGCTAGTATCAAAAACAGAATTTTGAAATCCTTTCCCAAGTAAAGCTTCTTTCAACTTGTCAAACCAGGCTTAGGGGCTTGTTTTAGGCCATAGAGAGCCTTATGAAGTTTGCATACATAAGTGGGCTTAGTATGATCAATGAAACCAAGAGTTTGGAACATATAAACAGTTTCATGAGGTTCACCATTTTAAAAAGCATTATTTACATTTATTTGTTGAATATCCCAATTGTAAGTAATAGCTAAGGTGAGTATAATTCTAATAGTGGAAGGTCTGATGATAGGGCTAAAGGTCTCAAAATAATCCAGCCGAGCAATTTGTTGGAACCCCTTTGCAACTGACCTTGCTTTATACTTCTGCAATGTCCCATCAGCATGAAACTTGGTTCTAAAAACCCACGTATTCCCTACAACATGCATATCATTTGTGAAAGGGACAAGGCACCATGCATTATTGGCTAGCAAAGCATCAAATTCAAGCTTCATAGCTTGTTTCCATTATGGTGAAGTGAGAGCCTCAGAAATTGAAAGTGGCTCAAGAATATGAGTAATTGTTGCTGAACAGGCAGTATGATCAGAATAGATTGTTTTGGCTTTAGTAAAAGCTACTAATTTTGCTCTAGTAATCATGGGATGGAGATTAGGACAAACAACTGATTTCTCAAGAGAAACCGAGGACTATAGGTGAAGTAGATCAACTTCAAGAGGACAAGTGGAGAATGACTGATTTGAGGGAACATATTGTGGAGATTTAGGAGATTTGTATGATGGACCAAGTTGGGAAGAAACATGGGATTGTGAATAAGGGACTATGATATCATTTGGTGGTGAAGTAGGTGAGTTTAAAGAGGATGAGAGTGAGGTGACAATGGTTGAGTTTGAGAGGAAGAACCAGGTTTAGGGACTAGAATATAGTTTGATGTTGAAATGGATGGGTTTAACGGATGTGAGTGTGGTGATAATGGTTGAGTTTGAGAGGAAGGATCAGGTTCTGTATTGTCAGAAACAGATGCAGGATAATAAGATGCAATAGGAATATGAGACTAATGCAATGATGAAAAGGACTTAGTATTAGAGCATGGTACTGCAAGGGAACTCACATTAGGCACGGTTTCAAAAGGAAAATGTGAATTAGAAGGATGGTAGGAGTCATCTGAAGAAGATTTAGAAGGTATAGAAGAAGTAAGAAAACATTTGAAAAAGGAAAGACGATGTCATTGAACTTAACACTAGGTGTAATGATGACTTTTCTTGCAGAAGTCAAGCACTTATAACCTTTGTGAATTAGGCTATACCCCACAAAAACACATTTGGATGAATGAAAATCAAATTTGTGCTTATTGAAGACTCTTAAAAAAGGAAAACATGCATAGCCAAATACCCTTTAGAGTAGAATAAATAGGGGTTCTATGAAACAAAACTTGATAGGGAGAAGAAAAATTCAAAACTGATGAAGACATTCTATTTATAAAAAATACAACAGTTTCAAATGAAAGCCACCAAAAATTTAAGGGCATAAATGCATGAGCAAGAAGAGTTAATCCTGTTTCAACTGTATGCCTATGTTTTCTTTCACTTCGACCATTTTGTTGGTGAGTGTATGAGCATGAATGCCTAAATTGGATACCTTCAGTAGTGAGATAGTGTATAAAACTTCTATATTCACCTCCTTGGTTAGATTGAAGACATTTTAATTTGCAATTAAATTGTCTTTCAACAAAGTGATGAAATTTGACAAAGATGGATTTGACTTCAACTTTGGTTCTAAGGGAAACAACCAGGTATATCTACTAAAATCATCGAGGAATTGAACATAGTACCTAAATCCTTCAGTGGGTGCTAAGGGATAAGGTCCCCAAATGTCATTATGTACAAGGTCAAAAGGTGTTGTTGCTCTAGAAGAGGAGGTAAGAAAAGTATTCTGATGCATTTTGCCTAAGTGGCAAGCATCACGAAATCACGTAAAGTTGTTTAATTGAAGATGAATCAAATTGAGACATGCTATGTATAATCTTCCTAAAACCAATAGCATGAAGATGGCCTAGTCCCTTATGCCAAATCATAGGATTAGTGTTATTGAAATTTGCTAAGTAAATAGAAGGTTTGTCACATGTAGAATTTGTAACCTTACAAAAAGTATAGTCAGGAATATGAGACAATGAGCAATCAGAATGATAAGCAGAATAAGCAATGCAAGCAACATAATTAGTAGAACCAGTACTCATAATAGCACATTTAGTATTATTACCTTCAGAAACAATTTTAGCACAAATATCATAAGCATTAGATACAGCTGAATTAAAAACAGAAACATCATTATTCTGGGAAAGCATATTTGAAACTTTATTGTTCTTGGGAATTGCATTTGAAACTGCACTATTGTTATTACAAACATAATGTTTTGGTAAATTTTCAGAATATGTTGCTGCAATATAAGAGCTATTCTTTGAAAAGGTATGTGAGTTTGGAAAACAAGAAAGAGATGGTAATTGAGATGGGAGAGTCAATTGGTATAAGCCTGCATTAAGCTCTCCCTGTAGTAAAATTGCTCTGGTGACTTTGTCCTTGACAACGCAACAATCAGAATTAAATTCCACTACAACATTATTATCTTTGTAAACTTGGAAATGCTGAGAAAGTTTTTAGTTATTCTAGGAACACAAAGAACATGTTTTAAGTGTCGACATTTAGTTTGTAGTTTGCTAGGTAATAATGTAAAACTAGTATGAGAGATATGTAGAAACTCACCACTACCTACTTGAAGTTGACTTGTTCTATCATAGTCCTAGCTCGTATATAGCTGAGTTAGATCAGATGTCACATGATCAGTGGCTCTGGAGTCCATGTACCAAATAGGGTCTTGTGGTGTAGAAGATGAAGCTGTCATGACAATCCTATTAGGTCCCTGATTTGCACTTGATGAATGTGATGAAGTTCCCAAAGAAGATGTGTTCACATATGGACCAGAACTATGTATTTGACTGGGAAGTGGGACAGCTTGGGTAGAAAAGTGAACTTGATTAATGCCACCAGAGTGCTGAGGAAATTGCAAAGTAAAGTCTTGAGGAAATTGGTGAGATTGCTGAGATGGTGGTACTGACATAAAACCAGAATTGTAAGATTGATTTGGGTAATCAAAGTCCCTATAATTCTAGGGTGTAGGAGGCAAGTTAGGTCCTTGATAGCCTTGGTAGCTAGGCACGTGAAAGCTATTTGATCCTTGACCAGAACTCGAGTAACTTGGACCATGGAAACCACCATAGTGCTATTAAGGTGAGCCACTGAAAACTCCATATTGACTTTGTAGTTCAGGTATTGAAAAACCACCATTGTAGATAGAATTAAAATAGTGATAGCACTGAACAACAATGTGGCCTATCTTGTTGCAAACTTGACACACAGGTTTTCCTCTACCACGACCTCTTCCAAATTGAATATAAGAAGTAGGTCTATTAGCTCCTAAATTGTATCCAAATTGTTGAATGAAGGGAGGTTGTGAGTGAACATATTCACCAAATTGATTAGGATAGGCAACTTGTCCAGATTAAGAACCAGAAACAGGATAGGTACTACTCATCTTGTGATGGCCAGTTGCATCAAGAGAATGACCAGCAACTTGAGACACAATATAGGTACTATTAGAAGGCAGAGAAATAGTGTTTGATGCTACTAAATCTTTAGTGTCAACTGTTGCTACAGCCTACAGAGTGTGCTGAACTCTTGTGAAAATCCATAGAATTAAACTTGTCCAGTTGAATTTAATATTTTTGAAGCAGAAATTGTGCTTCTTGCAGTGATAGAATCATTTGGTGACTCAATTCTTGATGTAAGATTAACCACTATAGCATCATATTCTAGATCTAATCCGTCCAAGATAAGTTGCAATAAATCATTTTCAGAAATAATTTGGCCACTTGCGGAAAGACTATCTGTAATTCCATTCATTTTTCTAACGTAATCACAGATACTAAGATTTTCTTTGGTTGTGTTCTGAAGTTAGTTTTTCAAATGCAAAGCCCTAGCCTTTGAGTCAATAATAAACTTTTTCTCAAGAGAAAACCGAATTTCTAAAGCAAACTGACATTTCGAAATAGACCTAAACATTCCTTCTGAAATTAAGGCAAGTAACAAGCTAACTAAGAACTTGTTAGTTCTTTTCCACAAAGAATAAGCTGGATTTATTCTTTCACTTACCAAATGATGCGTGCAAATGCAACACCTAATTTTACCTCACTAAATTCTAATGCAAAGTCGTGTAGTAGCAAAGAGCAAGTAAGTGCCATCTCAGAGGATTTGTGAACTTAATTAATTATCTACTTCTAACGAGGTTTGTCACGAATTATAAAATCTCAACAAAAGCTAAAAAGAACTCAAAGCAAACAATGTAAATCAAGCAATTAATGACGATGGAGAAATCAATTAGATAAACGAGATTGAAGGTTTATTCGCCACCACTAGACACGGATTACATATAATAAAAGCACTATTTAACTTTCTACCCTCTTGATCACATCAGCTTAGAAAATACCAAACGTTGATAAGTCTCATCTCTCTTTATTGAGTCGTTGGACTCGACATAGTCATAACCCAATTCCCTATTTATTAAATAACCTAGGATACGATCTCTAGATTCAAAGTAATGAAAGCATTAAGTTGTGAGAGACCTACTGAATCAAGGCTAAACTCATATGGTCGGTTTAGTTATCTTGGTGATTACCCCCCATGTATGCAGGCATACACTTTACCACTAGTTATTTAGGGTTAATAAAGCGATTCCATACTAAATAACCTAAATTGGCATTAATAGATTAATCCTAACGATTTAATTGGCCACTTAAACAATTAGAAAAATCTAGTTAGACCCTATTTTCAGAGAAATAATCACATAACCAAGAGGGATCAAAAGATAAAAAGATGCGGATTTTATTAAACACAAGACATGTCTAGGGTTTTGAAATCACCCTCAATCACAAAAGAATTAGTTCTTCATGAATAAATATGAGAACATCATTGTATTATTCATAACAAATAATAATAACAAAGAAGAAGAAAAACTTAGTGAAACTTGGTTGGATTAATGAAGTTGATGATGATCTCCTCCAATTCCTCTTCTCCAAGCCTTCTTTAATCTCCCTTTTCCTTCAGTTCTTCAATAATTTTTGTTCTCTCTTTTTTTATCTCTGAAAGAATCCCCCTAAAATAATGCTAAAAGACTTCTATTTATATCCCATAAGGGTTAGGGTTTTGTTTTCTTTAATTCTAGTTAGTTTAGGACTCTTAAAACCCTATTTTCCTAGTAAAAAACGGAGAAAAAGTTACCAGGTGTTGTGACTGCACCGTGGCACTGTGCTGCAGCACAGTAGCTACTGGAAAAAGTGTGTCGCGGCACAGTAGCTACAGGTCTTCTTCCCACATCATTATACTGTTCTTCAGAGATGGTGATTTTTGAACTCGATAACGATGAAATTTGGAAAAGTGGTAAACATATGAAATTGAGCCCTTTGAATCAGATTTCCAACGGTACAAGAATTGTCTTAATCCAAGTTCCACACCTCAAGATATTCTCAAAATACTGAGGCATGCTCAAGCTGGAACGTAATCTAGAATCTTCACTTTACTTCAACTACCATAACTTCTTCAATTCAACTCCGATTCTCGATCCATTTGTTTCCAGTCATCACAAATTCTCTCGCCAACATCATCTCTCATCTGAATATTATTTTTGAGCCTTATTCCCTAAAAACACAACAAAAATACCCGTGATCCCGAAAAGTGCGTTTATGAAACAATTAAGTTAATTTATGCGAATTAATCCTAATTTCCCACAAATGATACCTATAAACCATTAAGTATAAGTGTATTTTCAAGCACTTATCACCAAACAATCATCAATTTGATCAACAATTCTACTTTTCGAGCTATCTATTTAACATGTAATAAGAGGAGATGGGCATGGAACAAGACCTATTAGATGATCCTCAAGGTCATGCGCTCTTACAAGAAACAAGATTTGTGAGCACGGAGAATCTATAATTGTCTTTGGTTAGCTTTGGATTGATGACCTAAAGACTTGAAGAAATAGCCGTGGTTGTTGGGAAAGGTGAGCTAGATGAATTATGGATGACATTTTTCAAGATTGTTAGATCGAGAGGCTTGAGTATCATTTGCCATGTTCAACGTTAGTCAATGGTCTTTGTGCGTGTGAGATTAGGTTTTGAGAGAGAAAATCAGAGAAGAACTTTTCTGGATTTTCTTAAGCGAATCGCATGTGTACGAGAGGACTGACTTTTAATCACTCAACTAACATAAGCAAAACGGCACCGTATAGACTACGAGAATGAGATAACTTACCTGGGGTAAGGTGCCCTTTCTTTTAAATATTATTAATGTTACCTTGGGACTGACGTCATCAATCCCTTTACGGTTTTGCCACAAGTCCCCCTATAACTGTGTTTAGGGTTTATGGATCAACATGGGTTTTGGGTCATGCGCGTGGCTTAAGTCAAGGGACATGCATTTTGATGTATGGAATCCCCCTTGCTGGGTGACTAGCAAGTGAAGAGGTTGGAAAAATATCAAGAGCGCAAGAGTGTCACTATCATATTTAAATAAAATAAAGTTCAAAGTCCATGTTTACTTGTTAGAATTGTATTCGAATAATGAATTGAGGATGGAATGCATAATGATTTCATTGTTTACTTATAAGATGGAATATTGAAGAATAGATTCAAATGTGCAATATGTGGACAAAAATAATCTAACTATTAAATTATTCTATATAAGTTAAATATTATGATTCTATTTTTAAATTCTCTATCTTTTTTGAGTCTCTTTAACTTTTATATGAAGTAAACTTGAGAATAGTTTTGGAACAAACTAATAATTTGTTAAAATGGTTTATCCGTTAGAAAAGTAATTGTATATTTTAAAATTCAATTAAATTGATTTGTGAAATTTTTTTCTTGATTTAATAATCTTTAAAATTAATTAGTTTCGTATTGCAATTAAATTCAACATGGTTTATGATTTTGAACTAAATTTACAATTTGTAAAATATATAAATTAATTATATTTCATCATTAAATTGATAGGTCCAGAATAATTGATGTAACATGCAGTACTATAGAAAAGCTTATTGAGGATGGTTTTAAATTATCCTTAGTAAATGAAAAAACGTCTTCAATAAAAAAAAAAAATGTATGGTTTTAAATTATCCTTAATAAATAAATAAAAAACGTCTTCAATAAAGAAAAAACGTCTTCTATTGAAGTGTCTTTAAAAGTTATAAGACATTTAAACTCGTCTTCTTTTAGTCTTTTCCTAATATAAATAGCTACTCTAATTTGTATATATATAAAAAAAAAAACCATGAAATTTTTTTTTTTTAAATGGCTTGTCTATAAAAAGTTATTAAAGACATTTTAGTCAAAATGTCCTCTTTTATAACGTTCTCTTTGTTTAATTTTGTAGTTGCAATATATAAGAGATCAAATTGAATTTGGTAATTTAGACGAAACTAATTCGAGCATTTCCTGTGTTTCTCATTGTTTTTTTCATTGCAACGGATGAATATATGGCAAGAAGTAATAAATAATGAAACTAAGGCATAGTGTTAACTGTGCATGCAAGCCTCAAAACTCAAGCAAGAAACGATGTCGTTTCTATGTGTTTAAAAGAAATTGAATTTGGCACCAACCCACGTGAGATTCGTCTTCTTCAATGCAAAATGCGGGGGGAAGTTATTAAAAAGACATTTGAAGTTTACATTTAATTAAAAGGCTATCAAGTTTTGAAATGTTAACTAAATAGCCATATTATTGATTAAGGGTAATTAGTGCTTAATTAGGATTAATGTAATCTTTTCAAAATTATCTATATTTCCACAAATCCGAAATTGTTGCAAATAAACCCAAAAACCTTCTTCTTCCTCCCGCCATTAACGCATCTCTACCCCGCATCTTCTTCTTCTTCTTCTTGGCGTCGTCAACATCTTCTTCTTCCTCTGCATCTTCTTCTTCTTCCTGTACATCTTCTTCTTCCTCATTCCTCTACATCTTCTTCTTCCGCATCTCTACCGCCATTAACACTTTCTTCTTCCTCCACCATTAACATCTTCTCCCTAAGAAGATTCCCCTCCTCCTCCTCCCGACATTTCGCCTAAGTATGTGTATCTCCTTTTTACATTTTATATTTAGATTTACAAAGATTTAATAATGGATGGGGTTTGGGTTATGATTTTGATTTAGTTGTTTAGGTTGTTGGGTTGTGTTTGATGTAATGTAGGTTGAAAGGGAGGTGAAATTTGTTGAAAATTAGTTCGGGTATTTATTTTCGGGTATGATGGATCGATTGTAGGTGGAGATAGTGAAAATAGTGTTCAAGGCACGATGGATCGCTTAAAGCGATCCGGAATGTATCGCAAGCGATCCGGTAAGGTCAGGGTAATCGCGAGATAGATCGCTTAAGCCGATCGTATGTGGCATAAGATCGCTTGCGATCTGGTTGGGAAATCGTTGTATGGGAGCGATACTGCGATCAATAAATGGCATAAGATCGCTTGCGATCAAGGTTATTTATACTTAATCGCTTAAGCGATCGTGGTGTATCGCTTAAGCGATCCAAGATAAATAACCATGATCGTTCAAGCGATACATCGACCAAATATGCGAATGTGCGATTCTTTTAAACTATTTGAACCCTTAGTACAAGATTTAAGAATATTGTTTTTCTTGCATTACTGTAGTTGGCTATTATTATACATGGGAAAAATTGTTTTGGGTGTTGAATATTTTTGGTGAGTGGGTGGAGGAAGAAAGTAGGTGGAAGTGGATTGGGAAGAGCAAAGAAGTTACACCAATTGCTGTGAGCATAGAGGTTAGTTTTGATGAGTTGATTGATGAAATAATTAGAAGAGGTAATTTGAGTTGCTCGCGTAGTGATATAGTTGTGAGGTATGTTTTAAGCAGAGCTCCTGAAAATTATAAGGTACCTCCTGTTGTATTAAAGTCGGATGAAAGTGTGAACTTATTTATGATTGATATGGCCGATAGTGGTTCGAGGCCGATTTTAAGGTTTCTTATGTAGAAAACCGTTGGAAGTTGGGTTCCAAGGAAGGGGAAGGGGATAACGAGGATGTAGGTGGAGATTTGCCCTGGTTGTAATTTGAACTACGAGGCCATTGATTTGTTAGCTGAAAAATCAAGAGTAGACGGTCAATTGGGTGGTGAGGAGGACACTATAGAAGAGGTTGGTGATGGGGGGCAGAATGAAAATGTTGAGGAGGAGGACCCCCGTAGATGTTCCCTCTGCATGTAGAGATTCCTTTAAATACGTATTATGCAGGGGCGTAGATTGTGAGGAAGAGAACACTATGGTCGTTTATGCAAGTTCAAAGGGGCAATTGGAGGTAGTAGTGGATCGCTCCATGTCTTTACTTGGATGGATCGAACTTGCATAGGGTATTTATTTGACAACAAAGAGGAAGTGGTGAGGAAGCTAAAACTTGTTGCCCGTGAAAGGTAATTTTGAGTTCATCACCAAAAAGTCAAATTCATTCGGTCGTGATTTGCATGTCGACCAAAAAACCGCAAGTGGCGGGTTTATTGTAGAAGGTTGGCGGAGTGGAAAAGTTTATTCTTAGCACATATACCGTGAGCACACATGTGGTTTGGGACATATTTCAGGTGAGCATCGACAAGCGTCCGTCGATGTTATTGGACAATTTGTCAAAAGCTCGGTTCGTCGAAGGGAAAGGTCCATCTCCTAAAGACATTCGTAGACTTGTGCGCATAGAGTTGGGATGTGTTGTTAGTTACCCCGGAAATGCTGGAAAGGTAGACAACATGCACAAGATTTTGTGAGGGGGCACGCCGGAGCACGGGTACGCAGATTAGAAGCGCTGCTTATATGCTTGAGTTGACAAACCAAGGTAGCAAGACGGCTTTGAAGTGGGACAGAATATGATGTTTAAATATTTTTTTGTTGCTTATGGTGCCGCTATAAGGGGTTTTTGTAAACATGAGAAAGGTGTTGGTCATTGATGGTTGCTTTCTAACGGGAAAGTATGGAGGTACATTGTTGGTACCTTGCCAGACAATGAGAATCACACATATCCCTGTTGCATGGTGTGTGGTTGACTCGAGAATGCAGTCGTGGACTTGGTTTTTTCAGCGATCAGTACGATAGTGCACGCGAATGACGAGTTGTGCATAATATCCGATAGGCACAACTCTATAAAGAAGGGGATTGCCACTATTTACCGTCAAGCACATCACGGATTCGTATGAGGCACCTTGGTGAGAACATAAAACAAAAGTTTAAGTGTGCCTCCTCCTTCGACATACTACATGGCAACAAAAGCTTACCGGGGTTGATGAGTTCGAGAACACTTCCAAAGCAAATCCGAATCAAGGATGTTAGAGTTGCTAAGTATCTTGAGCATGATGTTGGTTTCGAGAGATGGAGTAGAGCTTACTTTCCCTGAAGAAGGTTTGATGTCATGACCACGAATATAGCTGAGTCCATAAATTCGAAGTTGTTAATAGAAAGAGAGTTTCCAATAGTTGCACTTTTTGATTCAATCCAAAGGACACTCTCGCGGTGGTTCCATGAGCGTCGTATGGAGTCAGATAATTTTACTACAACCCTTGTTCCGTCAGCTGAAAAAATATTGCGAGAACATATGGAACTGTCAAATGCACTGTTTGCCTATCCTCTTAATGCCTCCAAGAGTTTACTATGCGGCTATGGTCCGATGCCTCTAGTTAACCTTGTTACAAAAACTTGCACTGTAAAGTGCTTGACATTCAACATTTACCTTGTCCTCATGCACTAGCAAAGATTCAAACACCAACGGAAGCCGGATTTTGGTTCAAGAATTTACATGGAACTTTGCTCCCCTTTCTATATGACGATCACTACATGCTAGCATATTCAAAGGGCGATATATCCCGTGCCTCCGAAGAGCAAAGGTGGGGTAGTGCCGAGGTGGGCCCGACATTATCCTCCAGCCGCCATTGAAGAAGACGCCAAAGGGGAGAAAAAGGGTTAAGCGTATTCCATCAGCCTTTGAGGTTCCCCTAAGATGAATAAGTGCTCAATTTGCAAGCAACCCGGTCACAAGAAGCCGGGTGTGAGGGAAGTAATTAGGGTCGATTCAAGAAGGATGAAATTATTGATGTTTTAAATTTTATTGTTACCTTTAATAAAATATCCTTTATATTGTGTATTCTTATTACATGGTCTAAATATTTGTTGGTGATTTTAGTTTGGAATTAGGTCACAAATTGAGGAAAAAGTATGGAATTAATACGTTGTTGGTAATTTTAGTTTGTCAAAATTCAGGAGAAAAGATGCAAATGTATATATTGCCCACGATCGCTTAAGCGACAAAGTGTTTTCACAGATGGATCGCTTAAGCGATAAAGGATCGCTTTGCGATAAAGGATCCGCTTTTAAGCGATCCTTCACCGATCGATTGATTCTCGCCCAGTGCATGATCGCTAGCGATAAAGGATCGCTAAAAGCGATCCTTCACCGAGATTGATTCTCGCCAGTGCATGATCGCTTGCGATACAAGGATCGCTAGCCGATCCTTCACCTGACCGATTGGATTCCGCCCAGTGCATGATCGTAAGAGATCCCCGATCGCTTAATCGACCTGGGGAAAAAAGGCAATATTCGCTAAGCGATATCACTGATCGCTTGCGACTGCGATGACGGGCGTATCCGTCGCCTAATCACATGATCGGTTAAGCGATCCATTGTATCGCTTAACCGATTCTTCGCAAATGGTTTTAAAATTTACCGGATACACCCCTCCCCCACCTACCCACGGCCACCGAGCCTAATATGACCGGGAAGGGCGCGGGCGGATGCACAAGGGCCTGATCCGCCGATGAGGCTCTATATGGGCCTTTTCCTGGCCGGATCGACCCTCACTTGATGTGGCCGGAAAAGGGGCCCCGGCCCACGATCCGCCGTAATCGGGCCGTAGAGGAACGGAAAATCCCTGCAGGTTCCGCTGTCAGCGACAACTAAATATATGGCCGCGTGACTCAACAAAGTCGGGACATTTCATTGAAAGTCCATGACGGAAGATGTGGCCTTTTCCGCCACATCGAGGTGGATATGGCCGGAAAAGGTCACAATCGCCATTACGGGGCCATTTCCGGTCGCTCGCTTGTCATGTTATGCAGCTTAATCGGGAAGGTGGGATGGGCCCCCTGGGGGTGTTTTTGTTAATTTTTGAACCTTTTCTTGGTATTAATGAAATTAATTCACTTAATGGGTCGAAAATTAATTAAAAAATATACCGATATTTCCTAAATAATTAAGCAAACAAATATAAAAATATACCGAATCGACGTGTAAAGGAACTATATGTTTGATATAAATGTAATAACTTAACAAGTGCTCGAACGAATCGTAAACCCTGCGATCTTTTTGACGTGTAAAGGAACTATATGTTTGATATAAATGTAATAACTAACAAGTGCTCGAACGAATCGTAAACCCTTAAGCGATCTTTTTGACGGTAAAGGAACTATATGTTTGATATAAATGTAATAACTTAACAAGTGCTCGAACTAATCGTAAACCCTTGCGATCTTTTGACGTGTAAAGGAACTATATGTTTGATATAAATGTAATAACTTAACAAGTGCTCGAACGAATCGTAAACCCTGCGATCTTTTTTGACGTGTAAAGGAACTATATGTTTGATATAAATGTAATAACTTAACAAGTGCTCAACGAATCGTAAACCCTTGCGATCTTTTGACGTGGTAAAGGAACTATATGTTTGATATAAATGTAATAACGAACAAGTGCTCAACGAATCGTAAACCCTAAGCCATCTTTCCGACGTAAAGGAACTATATGTTTGATATAAATGTAATAACGAACAAGTGCTCGAACGAATCGTAAACCCTTGCGATCTTTCCGACGCAGTCCCGAACTATATGTTTGATATAAATGGTAATAACATGATCGCTAAGTGACTTTATAATCGCTGTTTATCCTTTCCGCGCGTAATGACATCGCATGATCGCTGCGACCACCATGATCGCTTAAGCGATTATTACTAAAAGACCCATGATCGCTTAAGCGATTTATGATCGCTAAGCGATCTTCCTTTGGCGCGTAATGCCATCTCTTGCCTGCATCATGATCGCTAAGCGATCCACCATGACGCTTTAAGCGATTATTACTAAAAGACCCATGATCGCTAAGCGATTTATGATCGCTGTGATCTCTTTCCGGAGGCGTAATGCCATCGCCTGCACTATGATCGCTAAGCGTACCACCGTATCGCTTAAGCGATTAATTACTAAAAGACTCATGATCGCTGTGATTTATGATCGCTTAAGCGATTCTTTTTCCGGTGCGTAATGACATCTCGCCTTGCACTATGATCGCTGCCCTACCACCGGACGCTTTTAAGCCGATTATTACTAAAATACGAATGATCGCAGAGCGATTTATGATCGCTTAAGCGATCCTTTCCGGAGGCGTAATGCCATCTGCCTGCACTCATGATCGCTAAGCGACCACCGACGCTTGCGATAATTACTAAAAGACTCATGATCGCTTAAGCGATTTATGATCGCTGTTATCTTTTCCGGCGCGTAATGACATCTCGCCAGTATGATCGCTGTGACCTCTCGATCGCTGCGATTATTACTAAAATATGAATGATCGCTTGCGACCTCCTCGTGTCGCTTAAGCCGATTATTACTAAAAGACATATGATCTTTTATGGACAAACCATACATAGTAAATTGAAACCTCAAGATGAATTATCTTATATGGACAAACAAAAATATATCCCAAATATCGATCCAATTCTTTACAATGATATCTACAACAAATTCAAGATGATATCTACAAGGGCGTGGCTAATATGGTGCCTCGGCTTGACTTTCTCGGGAGATTGACCATTCCATCTTAGTGACCTCCGCAAAGGTAAAAACACCATAATATGAGAAAGGCATGAATTAGAAAATAGCCAAGCCAATGAGAACAAATTAAATAAGCAGTTCTGAAGTACACATCAAAACACCATTGAAAATGAACATGTATATACACCCTTATTGATAATTATAACAGGTATCACATAAACTCAACTCAAAAACCCAAGTATGAACATCAACATCACATAAACTACACAATTCAGCCCAACTTTCATACCCTTTGATGGGCTCCCGTCACTCAAAACGGATCCATCTCGCCCATGGAAGCAAATGACGACTGCCGCTCCCGACATTCTATCATTGTTTCGCTATTCAAGCCGCCCATCGGTCCGTTGGTCATGTCGAATCAATAAATTTCAGGCATATGCCCCACATTCAGCGCTACAATAGGAAGAAGACATTACCATTATAATAAACTTATAGAACAATTGTATTATGCAAGTTAGTTTTAAACAAAATTTACCTTGACTCATTTATTGGGCAGGTAGAGCGCTGAATTCGCCACTTTCCGGTTAGTACCTGATCACCCAACTGCCCAAACATCCCACTGCCACGCAACGCACCGCGGAACAACCTCGACAAGGGCTCCAACTCGACCTCCAACCGCTTGTCTCGACAAATGGTTGGGTTGCGCTCCAAGGATCTTCGACACCCTCCTCTAGATGCGCAATGATCGCTATCCAAAGGCATCTGCTTGACGAGGATGATGCAAGACACTCTTTTTAACAAAGGCCCAACCGCGGGCCATATTTGGGGCCGATCCCCCTTACGCATCGCATAATCCTATCATCAAACCGAAATCATCGTGATGCAATCCGACTCGTGCAGCCAATCGCTGCTTCGGGTCCTTTTGCTACACCACTAGCAACGGCATTTTTAATTAAAGACCGATATGCCGAAAACAAGCGCTTGCCCAAACGCCACATCGGGTGATAAGACAACAGATACAACAGATCACCATCACTAGTCCGCCGTAGCCTCATGCCGCCAATATCTCATCGATGTGCTACATCACATAAAAACAACAAGATAAGTATGGAAAACACAGGAAAAAATAAGGAAAATTAAGTGAACATAACTCACCGAGTCCTCAAGCCACGTCCCCATCGTCAACAACTTCTTAAACCATTCCCTAGGGATAATCCCCTGCCTTACACTTTATATGGCCATCAATTCCCCGATCCATTGTAATAGGCATAAAAGAGTTTTTTTCCTTTCCTCTATTGGCCTATACAAATCGACATTTGAGTCCAATTTCCCTTCCCCACTTCCTCCCCCTTCCTCCAATTTTACATCCCCGCTTCCTTCGCCTCCCAACTCCCCTCCTCCATTATCACCGCCCCCACTTCCACCACCAACCTCCTCAACCTCCTCCCTTTCCCTCGGTTGTTCCTCCATTTGTTTCTTCATTTTCTTCTTCTTTACCCTCCCGTGTCACTACCATGTAAGGCGATTTCACAAACTTGCTCTTTCTCTTTCTTTTCAAGCCGCTTGCACTTCAACCGCCTTTAATTCTCCACCAACTTCCTCCTCCATTGTACCAACTTCGCCTCCATTCTAGCTACTTTCCCTCCCACCTTATCCACTTTCTTCTCCACCCTTTTCATTGTTTCTTCCATCTTCTCAAGCTTTGCATAAACGGCTGTTGTAAAACTCTCAAACAGGCCGTTGATGAGGTCAACAACCTCATTCTCCCTACGCCGATGTCTCTGCAAAGCGGTACTTGTTGTACCGGTTTGCCGAGGCATACGAACCTCTTCCTCCCTCTTCTCCTCCTCATCCTCGGCCCCCGAGCTTCATTATCCTCAAGATCAACGACATTGTCAAGCAATGGCCCCGCAATCGCCATCACATGCGTGACCCTTTTAGGTCCCGCATCAAAGCGGTCTATCTGCTCATCCCTTTCATCCTCCATTGCTTTGAAAGATGTGACATAGTCCTCTTCCGCTTCATCCCCCAATAGGGGTCAAAAAGGGACTGACGACTCCCCGCAATAAGAAAAAAAATCAATCGATTGAAGCAAAATAAAAACCAACCGCATATTCAAAAGCTTAATCCTTCAATCTTACCCCACCGCTTGAATCTCAATCTCTAATTGGCCATAATCCCAATGGTTACAGCTCGACATGCCACCGCAACATCCTAGGAAATCGCGTTGCACATTCACATTCTTGCTCCTCCCCCGCCTTGGCGAAGACGAGGATGGCCTCGTACATCCAAGCCTACATTGTAAAAAAACACCATGTCATTATTCAAACACACATATTATAAAAAATATAACATAGAGCTATTAATATTTACTCGCATTGCCCATGGGAAGCCAAACAAATTATACGTGCTTGGTTTAGCCTTCCCGCCCCATTCGGCATGCTTTAACGCCATGTCTGGTTTTTTTCGCTCTTGATGGTTCGCTCAAATGATATCCGTCCCCACGGATAAGAATTAAAGAACTCCAAGTCGCTTACAAACAAAGAACCAATCTTTCTCAATAGCTTTTGTTGAGTCACCACCAATAAGATAGAATGCAAAAACAATATCAAGCACACTTTTATCTTCTCTCGCATCACTAAACCGAATCAGATAGCCTCTTCTCTAAAACTTTTCCCGTAATAGACTTTGCCCCTTTCAAAACCTTTTTACAAAAGTTTATGGCTCCCGCACTCTTCATCGCCTCGCTCCGCCTTAGTTGGCACTTTCCCGCATCCTAAGCCCGTCCACCAACGCATACCCATCATACCAAACCGTAGCGGGCTTTCCCTCCACCACGAACCACATTTCATTTTTTTTCTTGCTTTTTACCGAGTGCATCAACATGTAATGCACTCCCCGCCCCCAAAATGACTTTTTTCCACTTTTTTTCCAATTCTTAAAAACCTCGACCGAAACAAGTGTCACCAAAATCTCTTTCACCATGCCTCATTCTAGCTAAAATGGCCCTTATTCTCACCAAAAACCTCCCACTGACCACCGTCACCCTTGCAGGGAAGTAGGGTACCTTCTCACTTATAGGCTCCAACTCGTACTCTACACCTTACGGTCCGCACAACCGCACAATCGATATAAATAAAATGTCATCAACAAAAATAAACCAAAACCACCGTAGTCTCTTGCGATCATGGATCGCTTAAGAGATCTTTACTGTTCATGCAAGATCGCTTAAGCGATTTTAAATCGCTTGCGATCAAAAGTTAACCGAGAATCTCTTAACTGTGATTCGCCTGCACCTCCAAGATCGCTTAAGCCACCAAGAGTAAACACTCATGATCTCTTGCGATCATTGCCGCGATCATGAGTAAAACCGAATAATCGCTTAAGCGATACTAATGATCGCTTAAGCGAAATTACAAGCAACATCCCAAACACGCACCCTATCTTCGCCGCCTTCTCCTCGCCGCCTCGGATCCTCCTGGGCGACCTCCCGCCCCGAATTATCGCCGAATCCACCTCCCGGCCTCGCATTCTCTCCGAATCCTCCTTCCCGGCCTCGAAGTCTCGCCCGACTCGCCTCTCGCACCCCGTGCTGGTTCTTCACTCTCTTCTGCCGCCGCCTCCTCTACGTGTGGACCACCTTCAATGGTCGATGATCGACCGGAGCAAACATTGAATCGCTTGAGCCACCGAATCTAGGATTCGGCGGCGCTTGTCGCTGCCATTGTGAGTGTCACCATGGTTTTGGATTGAATTTGGTGTGAAAATTTGTAGTTTGGATTGGAAATATGGGTCAGACGCTAAATCGCAGATTCCGCTTTATAGTTGAAGAAATCGCTCTTAGGGTTCAACAAATCGATCGGAAAATCGCGACTATATCGCCGAAAATCGCGATCGTATTCGGTTTAGGGTTCAAGAAATTGATTTAGGTGCAAATCAATTCGGGTGTTGGATCGAAAAATCGCCTCCCTTTCGCTCAAGAAATCGCTTTCAACCGATGAATTTCGATTGCTTCGACGTGAATAGAGCGTGGGGCTTGTTTTGCGAAATTTCAAATTTTGAAAACTTTCATTATTTCGATTCGCCCACATATGTTTTAATCTTTTCATTTTAACCCATTTTACGTGTTTAATTAATCCTAACTATGCCACGTCATCTTCTAAATTATAAAATATTTTATGAACAAGATCAAGGCCATTTTCTTAAATGCAGACTTGGGGGACCGGGCACTAAATTTTCTCGCCCCAAAATGCCCGCCTCCTCACGTAAAAAGATTCTTCTCACAATCTAAGGGTTCGAATGCTAAGAGTTTCGGTGGTTTGTTTTAATCTTGTTATGAACGGTGGAGATATATTTTGACATGGATCAAAGATATTATAAGTATAAATTGTAAAGTGTTGTTGCCCGGTTTGATAAGAAGAAAAGCTTAACCATTTTTCGGTTTTCTCTTTTTCTCTTATTTTTTTCTATTTTTTTCTTTTTTTCCGAAGTTTCATTTATATGGTATTTCGAAAAGGCCTTTGACAACGTCCAATGGCGGATCCAAAAACACCTCACTCTTCATCTCTTAATACAAGGCAAAATGATGAGTTCACTCTCATCCTCGGGCACTCAACAACACATTACCCTCAATTCATTCAATTGAAACTAGGCGGAAAAAGAAAAAATTATGCCTTTATGAAGTCACAATTGCTTCCAATCTTGAAGGCTGCATAACCAAAAGGATTCGTGATCGTGAAAAATTCGTCCCTCCCTCCTTTTCATTATTGTTCTTATCCCGATGAACCGAAGAAGATAATAAATCCAAAACATGCATCATGGAAAAAGATTTGATCAGTTCTTGTTCGGGCTTGGCTAATGTCCTCCATTTCGTTAAACAATGTTTAGGCATATAAGCAAACTATGAAACAACATATGAGATATGGCACACTTTAGAGATGCATTTTTTAACGTAGTCTAATGCTAGGATCTTGCACCTAAGGAATTAACTACAAACCACTAGGAAAGAGAATTCCAAAGATAAATGACTATGTGCTCAAAATGAAAGAAATTGTTGGATCCTTAACCACAAGTGGCATGACTTGGACCTCCGATGAGGAATTGTTACTATACTTGCTTGATGGACTTGGATCGAATAGGATGCAAATGGTAGCAACCTTAACCTCTAGGAGTAATGAAGTATCATTACAAGAAGCACAATTTTCTTGCTCCATAAACATAAAATGAGGTTCGGAGAAACAACATTCCACCTTACATAGGCCTCATGAAGGTCGGCGCCTTCCATAGCAAACAAACAACTGCTTAACTCACAACCTCAATCTATCATGTCAATAGCCAACACCCTCGAACAACAACCAAATCATTTTCCACAATCCTTCACTTAGAATCAGAATGAACCTAAGAATTCATATCGCTTTACCCCCTCCCCCAAATTTCTAGCCTTATAATCCCCTAACTTTGGTAGTTGTAGAGGAAGAGGAATAAACTTTTACAAACCAAACCCGTCTTTTTTTATCGGGCTTGTGTGGAAAGGTGGCATATGGCTCTTCAATGTTACCATCGCTTTGATACCTCATTTCAAGGAAATTAGAACCATAGACCTTCTTCTGAATTTGAGTATAATTCATCACCATAACCTACTCGAACATGGCCCTCAAGCTGAAGCCTATTTTTGCCAATATTCAACTCGGATACTCCAACTATTATTCAACTCAACCTTTACAAACTCACCCCTCAATGGTGTACCATGAAGCCGAACTCTCGAGGAATGTTGTACCTACCAACCACTCACCTTCGAGATCAATCAACCCACACAAGTAATCCGAAAGTTCAAAGGGGAAAATCCACTAAAGCAAGACTTTCCAGAGCTAAACACCAATCCGATGACAACTCCTCTAACAGATTAGATCCCAATTGGTTTATTGACTCTGGTGCCACTCATCTCATCACTCTTGATCTACAAAATCTCTCTCTCAAGAAACAGACTGGATCGGCACCCCTTTACAAGTTGGAAGTGGCCAATGCCTTGATATTTCCCACACCGGAGGGTTTGACTACTTCTCCCCTCTTTTTGTGCTAATAGATCTTTACAACGCAAAATATTTTGTGTGTTCCACAAGTGAAAAAAATCTCCTTAGTATATCTAAAATAACCAAAGACAATAATGTATTAGTTGAATTTTCTATTTTGATGGATGTGTTATTAAGGACAAGGCTTCACAGGTGATTCTTCTTAAAGGGTTCATGCACAATGCCTTATATCAACTTGATATTCCCCACGGAAATGGTGTAAAGTTCAGCAAGATGTGCTTCTTCTCCCGAATCCTCTCGCTCTGTCTGTCACAAGTCTCTCCACTTCTTCGTTAGTCTCCTCACAAGCCCGCATCTACTCCTAGTTATTTGACAGCCCATTACCTAGCTTCTTAGTCTCAAGCAATATGTCGATGTAATAAAAAAATAAACCTCGCTTTAGGGTATTTGATAGTGAAGGTGATCTCCGGCATAGGAAGCTTGGTCACCCTCATTTTTCGTTTTGAAATCTTTGTACCAAAGATTTGAATGTAAAGGATAATGCAATACATAAAAACAGGGTTTTTGTGAAGCTTGTCAAAATGGCAAACTTCACCAAAAATTTGTTTCCACCTTTCGTTTCTTTCAAACAAATAATCCATTTTGGAAGCTTGGTTTTTGCGAATGTTTAGGGCCCATATGCCCATAGTTTCGCCATAGGATTCTTATATTATTTACTTTTTGTGGGATGATCACACCCGTATATTCATGGATATATCCTTTTAAGTTGAAGTCTGGAGTTACCCACAGGCCTTGTTCAACAATTCACTCACCGTTATCTCAATAGGTTAATATCAAAATAAAGGCCTTTCAATCTAATTCCCCGGGGTGTTGAGTTCAAACCCTTGGCCTAAATTCTTTGAACAACAAGGTATTCATTTTCGCCATCCTTGCCCTCATACGCACTAGCAAAATGGTAAGATTGAACGCAAACATCAAAGGCATGTGGCAAGAATGGGGACTGACCTTGTTGGCCCACGCATCCCGTGCCACTTCGGTTTTGGTGGTTTGCATTTCACACGCGTATATTTGATAAATCGGCTACCTTCCTCTGTTTTGTCCCCTAACCAGTCCCCCTATCATCTTCTCTTTCATAAAAAGCGACTAAAAAGCCATTAGAACCTTTGGTTCGCCAGTGTTTCCTTTTATTAGACCATATCGAAAGCACAAATTTGCATATCATATTGAACAAAGTGTTCTCCTAGGCTATAGTACATCATAAGGGTATTTGTGCCTCAATTCTAAAGGTAGAGTCTATACGATGCAGTGTTAAATTCAATGAGCATGTTTTTCCTTTTTACTATCAATTTTTATGTTAATGATCTTCGTGTTCGATTCAAATAGTATAGCACCATCATCTCAAACCCTAACGGGTTCCTACCATCATATCATCTCAAGGCTTTGATTTTTCCAATACATATCGGTATCGGGTGGATATTTCCTCTGGATCATCCACGCCCACTAGTGTTCCCGCGCTCCAATTCCCACTAACTCTTTGCACATCCCTTCCCATCACAACATGACCTTCGCTTGGGATTTCTACCTTGCTTGGAGCCTCCTGCTAGTTCCCCCAATCACTTATCTGTACAACCTTCAATCACTTTAGAAGTTGATCTTTAATCTTATCAATCTCGTGCTCCTCCGTCCCCATCTATACAGTTGTCTTCCTCTTAGTGCAGAATCTTCATCCCATGCTCACTAGAAGTAAGGCAACGCTTCTCTTCAACTCAATCGCCTCTTATTTCACACCACCAGAACCTACCCTCTTTGCCTCACTTTTTAACTAATCCCCTCCCCATGGTTGAAAGCCATGACTAAGGAATATGAGGCTCTTTAACGTAATCAGACCTAGTCCTTGGTTCCCTACACCAACGATATGACATTAGCTGGTAACAAGTGGGTTTTATGGTGAAATTGAATGCGGATGGCGGAGCCTCTAATGGTACAAGGTGGCAAGGCTTTGTCAAGGGGCTTCATGGACCCTCGGTATCGACTATTTTGAAACATTTTTCTCCCGTTATCAAGGCTTCCAAAATTCGTCTAATCCTATCATTAGCGATCTACCATCACTGGGACGTACAATAGGTTGCGTGAACAACACCTTCTTAAATGGTGAACTATCCCTAAGTCCCTTTACATGCCTCAACCGGAGGGCTTTCGGATTCATCTAAACCCCATCATGTCGCCAAACTTCATAGCGCTCTACGGTTTTAAAGTGAGCAGACAGCTTGTTTGACAAACTCAAAGTTGCCCTATTATAGAAAAAAATTCAAAAACTCCACCTCGATTCCCACCTTTATTTTACTACTCTCAAGACTCCAATGTTGTTTTATATACTAGTCTACGTTGATGATACCTTGCTACCCCGGAAATGACGACTCCCCATTGATTCAACAAGTTGTTGCTAATTTGAACACAACTTTTGGCCTCAAAATTCTTGGCTTTGTTCACTACTTTTTAGGCATTTTCGTACTTCATACCCGATCATGGACTGCAACTCAACCAAAGACAAATATGCTCAAGAAATCCCTTCTCAAGTTCGGCATGCAAAATTGCAATCATGTGCCACTCAATGGTCCTTGGTTCCAAATTGCGTTTTGATGATAGTCCTTTATTTGAACAACCTACCTCATATAGAAGTCTCATTGGTGCTTTACAATACCTCACTATGACTCACCCGATCTTCTCCTTTGTAGTGAATAAGTTATGTTGTTTAAAAGAAATTGAATTCGCCAACCTACAACCCACCCGTGAGCTTCTTCTTCTTCAATAAAACAAAACGCGCCTCAACAAAAAAGATTCTTCTCTGAATCTAAGGGAAGGGTTCAAATGAAGAGTTTTGTGTTTGTTTAATCTTGTTATGAACGGTGGAGATATATTTTGACATTGATCAAAGAAATTATGAGTATAAATTTTAAAGTGTTTTTTATTTGGTTTGATAATAAGAAAAAGCTTAACCATTTTTTCTAGAAAATTCCTCTCTTATTTTCTCTGTTTTTCTCGAGTTTCATTTATACACCCAGTTAATTCTCATATTTTTGGCATTACCAAAAAATCAAATGGAAAAACAAGCACCCTAGCACTTTCGCTCCCAGGCCACTCCGCTTATCAAAAATATTTTAAAGTTAAAAGATTATTTGTAACATCCTCTTCAAATCTCACAAAACACTAGGTAATTCAAAACATAACAAAAATTTTAAAGCATAAGGCAAAGTCTGAAATATAATATCAAATCTCATGACCCTACATATTTTCAAATCAAGTAACTAATCACCACTCTCAAGTATAAGTTGAAGTGTTGAACCCAAGCTTCATCTAGAAGACCATAAAAAACACGAAGAAACCCCTGATTTTGAGCAATGATATTCGTAGCTCTAATTGTTCCATCACCGATAGTCCATCAATCTTTATTTTCTCCTTCTTGAAGTACATGAACAAGACATACATCAAAATCGCAGCTTTGGCATTGCTTTCTTTGTATCCACCTTCTCTGCCTGCTATTATGGTTTCTGAAGACATAAATATCCTTCTTTATAGCTCTAACTATTAAAATCTTCACTTAAGTAAGAAAATTAGGGTGACCAATTAAAACTAAAATGATAAATTACCTTAGAATTTTGTATAATTTACTATATATTAAATTTTGAAGAAAATTAAAGAAAATAAAGCATACCTAAAAAGAAATAAGCATGTTCTTAAAGAAAAGTTTAGACAATTAATTATAGCAAACTACCAACTTGTGGCCGGATGGTAAGGGGAGTGAGAGATGTTGGGTTAAAGATCAGAAGGTCTTGAGTTTGAGTTGTACCAAGTAGGTGGCCAACCAATTACCTTACCTAAAAAAAAAAAAGAAAATTTAAATACAGCACCTTGATTATATAATTAAACATTTAATTACATAAATAAAAACGAATTAATTCAATTGTTACAAATCTTGACATATGAGACCATCATTAAATATACAAAAAGAAAAAAGACATAAAGTCAAACCCAATAAATTCATGCAGCGACAAATGATAAGATCACTTTTGGTCTAATTTCTCTGATTTTTTAGGGACTTCATTTGATTTGTCAACTTTACCCACAACCGCAGCCTCAACCTTCTTTTCCATTTCTTTTGCAGTAGCTTTAGCCTTCCCTTCAACACCCTCAGCCTTCTCAACATTTTTCTCTGTTTTTTTAGCGTTCTCTGCAACACCCTTATCCTTTTTCTCACTTTTTTTAGCCCTTGATGGGATTACAGTAGCCTCAACTTTCTGCTCACTTTCTTTAGTAGCTTCAAATTTGGTCTTTATTGGCCATGAAAAAATAGGTTCATCGTCAGTAGCAGTTTTCTTCTCATTTTCTTTAGCCTTTTTTGGGATTACAACACTCTCAACTTTCTTCTCAGTTTCTTTTGAAGCTTCAAGTTTGGTCTTTACTGGCAAAAAATAATCCCGTTCAACATCAACAATACCCTTTTTCTCATTTTCTTTGGCCTCAAATTTCTTCTCAGTTGCCTTTGTAGATTCAACTTTTCCCTTTACTGGCCAAGAAAAAATAAGTTCAGTGTCAAAAGCATCCTTCTTTTCAGTTTCTTTAGCCTTAATCTCTGGAACAACAACATCGTCAACTCTCTTCTCATTTTCTTTTGTAGAATTAGCTTTGGGCGTCTTCACTAGCAAAGCAAAAACAGGTTCATCATCGACCTTCTTCACAGATTCTATAGGCTTAATATCCACCTCTACCTTCTTCTCAATTTCTTTTGTAGTTTCAACTTTTTTCTCTACTGCTTGTCTAGCAAAAGCTGGCTCAGTGTCAATAGCAGCCTTCTGATCAATTGTTAGCTCAAACTTGTTCTCACTTTCTTTAATGTTTCCTTCAACCTTCGCTCCAATTTCTTTAACGTTTTGATCAGCATCTGCTTCACAATAACCTTATTTTCAGTTTCCGCCTTCACTGGCCTGGCAAAGCAGGTTCCGCATCATCCCAACCACCGCAACCCCAACCTTCCCTTTAGTTTTTGGTTCAGGTTCAGCATCAATAGACTTGTTTTCGGGTTCAGAAAGATCAATCAAAGGGGGGTTGAGCTTGAACATCAACTCCTTTAATAGTAATGTTGTTATTGTTGTGATGACTCTTAGGGGGTGGTAGGAGCCTCACATGAAGCAAATCAATCTCCTTAGGTTTGCTTGCACAGCTTCCCATTATTGATTAATTCTTTAATGTTGAACTCAAAAAACTCTTTGAAACCAAATGATATATGATTGATTGAGGCTGTGGGGATGATTGAGGTTAAGGGAAATAGGGGTATTATAGTAGGAATTACATGTTATATTTAGGAGAAATTGTTGGTTTTATAAGTTGTTTTGATTGCCATTTAATGCATGGTCATTTGTATATGACCTTTTTCACTTTTCAATTTGTTATGGCAGTTATATTGTTCTCATACATTAGAATATAGCTGGAATACAACAATTATTGTTCATTTTTCTATAATAAATCATATAAATTTGAGTGATAGATGTTTTATTTGTAATATTCTTTAATAAAATAGCAAATGGGAATCCCTTTGGTAATTAACCAAATAAAATGGTAAATTAATGTATGTCATCATTTAAAAATTCATAATCTCACCAAATAAATTTAAGAGTTATCATGCTTCCTATATCTAGGTTGTAATTAGTTATAACTAATTATTAATGTTGTTTAAATTGAAAAGAATGTTGGGAATTCCATCTAGAAAGTTACTAAAAAATCAATGAAATTTTTAATTTTTAATTCAAAATAATTTATATATCTATTTATAGGAGTTCTATTTTTAGTATATTTACAATTGCCGCTTATGCAGTGGCGTAACGAGGAATTTTTTTCTGGCCAAGCTAAATTCTCTTTAACGAAACTCAACGGTGCCAAAAAAAATTCATTAACAAAAAAAAAAAAAAAAGGTGTATAGACCCACTAAAGAGGACATAATGAATTTTATCCCCAAATGCATATTCTTACGAAAAAAATATTTAAAATAGACGAAAAACAAAGTAGTGTGAAATAAGATGAAGAATTGAGAATTTGGGAGAAAAAGAGCCCAAAGATAACTACTCTTTTTTTGTATTAGTTTTTGCGTTGACTTACATTTAGCTCAAAGCTTCTGGACTTATATACAATTTCATAAACTGAACTAACTACTATAACTGACCTATTAAAACTAAGCCATTTACATGACGCAGAACACACCTTCCATCTTTCATTCATTGACATTTTGACCCACTGACTTTACATGGTCAACATTTCCCCTTAAGCTGAACTGTGTGGCAATCCATTGACTCTGTATAACTAATGTTGATACAGTGATACCTTGCTGGAAATGCATCAACATTGCAGGTTTCAATTGGAATTGTTTTGGAGCTTGTTGAAGTTAGTTTGCTGTAGATGGTCCAATGTGCATGGCTGTAACTTTTTGGTGTATTGTAATTGAATGGCTTAAGTGTAATTAAGTCAGTATTATAATGGTTTTTGAGTATAGATTATTGGTTGTTAAAATTTAAATTCAAATTCGTATATGTCTGCTGTAGTTGGTGTAACACTGGAGAGTTGTTATGCTGATGTATATATTGATCAAGTTGAATGAATGAATCAAACTTTTGCATATATGTTTTGATTACTTTTTTCTTTTCCTTTACATTCTCTGTCCCTAGAACTATCAAATGGTATCAGAGCCACCCACAAAAATCTAAAACCTATTGCATCCAACCATCAACTTCAACCTAAGAACACCTTCTTTTTCAGCAAAAACCAGCCTGCATCTGCTCATTTTTCCTCTCTACGATGGTACAAAAATTGTAGACATGGCAACTCACACCTTTGATGGCACGCACCGGGTGTTCAATGGGGAACACTACCACATATGAGCTATTAAAATGAAGGCCTTCCTCTTGGGTCAGGGACTGTGGCAGTACGTGGAAGAAAACAGGCAGCCACCTCCATTAGGACAGAATCACACTTTGAATCAAATGAGACTACATGAGGAAGAAACAGCCAAAGCATCCAGAGCTCTCTCTCACATTCATGCAGTAGTGATTGACCTCGTATTCACAAGGATCATGGCATATGAGACTCCAAAGGAAGCATGGGACAAGCTGAGAGAAGAGTATATGGGAAACACCACAACAGGGAACATGCAGGTGCTCAATCTAAGGAGAGAATTTGAGATGCAAAGGATGCAGGAATCAGAAAATGTCAAGGATTATGTTGAGAGATTAATGAGTGTTGTCAACAAAATAAGGCTGATGGGAGTGGAGTTGACAGATAGAAGAGTGGTGGAAAAGGTTTTAGTGAGCTTGCCGGAGAGATTTGAGTCCAAAATCTCTTCCTTTGGGAGGGACTCCCCTGAGCCATGACTCAGATCACTTTGACTGAGCTTGTTCATGCTCTCCAAGCTCAAGACCAAAGAAGACTCTTGAGGCAAGAAGACATAAGTGAGGGAGCAATGGTAGCAAACCAAAAGGGCAAGCCTACACAAGGACAAAATAGGAGGTATGCTGGGATAAAAAGGGGAAAGAAAAAAGTAACAATCAGTGGGAGAAGTCAGGTGGAGTGAAGGAGTATCCAGCTTGCACTCACTGTAAAAAGAAGGGACATTCTAAGAGGAGGTTTGTAAGAACAAGGGAAGCCAGCCAACCCACGTTAAGCTCGGGTTGGAGAAGACCCGGATAGCAATGTCAAGAGGGTGAACAACTCTTTCTTGGGCTCCAACATTTGTTACGGCAACCTGGGCCAGCCCAAGAAGCTTGGTTAATTGGCCCAGTTTGGGCTACACCACCATATGGCTGCGGCCCTGCAAAGTTTCATCAACCTAGACAGCTTATATTGTTCCAAAGTTAAAATAGGAAATGGTGATTTTGTGGAGGTCAAAGGCATAGGAGATGTGGCTGTCCAAACCTTGTCAGGCACCAAAATCATTCCTCATGTATTGTATATGCCTAAGATTAGCCAAAACTTATTAAGTGTTGGGCAAATGTTAGAGAAGGGTTATTGTCTACATTTTCAAAATCATGCATGCTCCGTGTTAGACCCTCAAGGGACTGAATTAATGTGTGTAAAAATGTTGGGAAAAAGCTTCCCTGTTGAGTGGAAAAATTCCAACAACTTAGCCTTATCATCTAGGCTGGAAGAGTCTGAAATCTGGCACAAGAGACTTGGCCACTTCCACTACAATGGCCTTAAAGAGTTAAAGAACAAGAATATGGTCCAGGACTTACCTAAGATAGAAGAGAAGAGAAGCCTTTACAGTGCTTGCCAACTTGGTAAGTTAAGCAGGCCACCATTTCCCTCGGATCAGGCTTGGAGAGCAACAACAAAACTCCAGCTGATCATACTGATGTTTATGGCCCTATGTAGACTGAATCAATGAGTGGGAATAGGTACTTTGTGCTCTTCATAGATGACTTCACACGGATAACATGGGTATACTTTTTGAAGAAGAAAAATGAGGTACCTGCTGTATTCAAAAATTTCAAACTGCTGGTGGAGAATCAAGTTGGAACAAAGATCAAATCCATAAGAAGTGATAATGGAGCGAATATACATCAAGAGAATTCAGCCTTCAATTTGTCAAGAGAAATGGAATTAGGCACCAGTTTACTACACCTTACACCCCACAGCAGAATGGGGTTAGTGAAAGAAGAAATAGAACCATCATGGAGATGGCTAGGTGTATGATGGCATAGAAGTAGCTCATTAAGAGGTTTTGGGCCAAGGCTACCAATACAGGAGTCTATCTCCTGAACAGACTGCCAACTAAGGCAGTCAAGGGGAAAACTCCAGTTGAGGCTTGGAATAGAATTAAACCAGCAGTGAGCTACTTGAAAGTATTTGGAAGTGTGTGTTATGTTATGGTTCCAGCAGGGAAGAGAACAAAGCTTGATGATAAAGTTGAGATTGGTATATTCATAGGCTACATCACTCAATCAAAAGGGTAGAGAGTATACATCCCTGAGTCAAAGAGAATTGTGATAACAAGGGATATAAAGGTGGATGAAAATGCAGTGTGGAATTAGGAGAATAAGAAGATTGATGTTGACTGCAAATTGCAGCAGCCAACTGAAAATTTAATTGAAAAAGCTGAAATTGAAGAGGATGAAGAACCTCTAATTAGAGGGACCAGAACCTTGGTTGATGTATATGCAAGGTGTAATGAGGTAGTGCTTGAACCAAAAAATTATGCTGAAACTGTTGAGTCAGAAGATTGGAGGAATGCAATGTAGGAGGAGATATCTATGATTAAGAAAAACAATACCTGGAGACTTGTTGACAGACCTGAAAATAGGAAAATAATTAAGGTAAAGTGGATATACAAGTTCAAGGGTTAATCCTGATGGTTCAATTCATAAACACAAGGCAAAACTTGTGGCTAAAGGCTTTGCACAACAGCAAGGGGTGGACTACTCTAACACATTTGCTTCGATGGCTAGACATGACACTATCAGATTAATCCTTGCTTTGGCAGCCCAATTTGGTTGGAAAATCTTCCAACTTGATGTTAAGTCAGCATTTCTGAATGGTTGCTTGAGTGAGAAATTTTTGTAGAGCAACCTAAAGTTATCAAGTGAAGGGTGAAGAAGGCAAAGTGTATTTGCTTTGAAGGAAGGCCTTGTATGGCCTAAAGGCGAGGCATCCCTAGAGCACAGTACGACCCCGATAAATAATCACCTAAGCAGCCTAGGATATGTTAGAAGTCCTAATGAGCATACTCTTTATGTTAAGGAGGCTAAAGGTGACTTGATTCTGATATCCTTGTATATGGATGATCTGCTAATTACAGGGAGCAATCCAGACCACTTGAGTCAGTTTAAAAGGTCCATGCAATTTGAATTTGAGATGACAGATTTGGGGGAGATGACATACTTTCTTGGTATGGAAATTGTTCTGTCCAGCAATGGAATCTTTGTGTGCCAAGAAAGGTATGCAAATGAGGTACTTAAAAAGTTTGGCATGGAAAATTCAAAACCTGGGGCCCAGACACTCACCCTTTGGGTTTCTAATTTGAAGCCAGAGTAAGAATGATGGTGAGAAAAGAGTGGATGAGGGAACTTTGCTTTAGAAGTCACGGCTAGATGCATGTTGTACTTGGCTATGGACCACAACCACCGATCTCATGTTTCTTTGCAGGCCAGCTTATCTTTCCATGTTCATGAATTGTCCAAGTGAACTGCATTATAGGGCAGCCAAGAGGATGTTAAGATATGTGAAAGGGACCTCCAAGCTTGGCATTTGGTTCAAGAGGGCTGAAAATCTGGTGTTGTTGGGCTATACTGACAATGATTAGGGAGGATCACTTGATGACATGAAAAACACCTCAAGTTATGTATTTTACATCAATTCTGGTGCAATTAGCTCGCTGTCAAAGAAGCAAAATACTGTGGCACCATCCACAGCAGAAGCAGAATATATTTCTGTAGTAGCAGTTGTAAACCAAGTTGTTTGGCTTAGGAAAGTCTTGGCAGATTTGAAGCAGAATCAGGGAAGTCCAACTCCAATTTTGTGTGACAACCAATCTACTGTTGCCATGGCCAAAAATCTAGTTCTTCAAGGCAGGACCAAGCACATTAAGATAAAGTTTCATGCTATAAGGGAAGCTAAAAACAATGGAGAAGTTACTTTGATTCACTGTCGGGGTGAGGACCAAACTGCAGACATTATGACCAAAGCTTTGCCTAAAGCCAAGTTTGAGGAACTTAGACTCAAACTTGGTGTTTTCAGCAAAGGTATCAAGGAGGAGTGTTGATACAGTGATACCTTGCTGGAACTGCATCAACATTGCAAGTTTCAGTTGGAATTGTCTTGGAGCCTGTTGAAGTTAGTTTGTTGCAGGTGGTCCAACGTGCATGGTTGTAACTTTTTGGTGTTAATTGAATGGCTTAAGTGTAATTAAGTCAGTATTATAATGGTTTTTGAGTATAGATTATTGGTTGTTAAAATTTAAATTCAAATTTGTATTTGTCTACTATAATTGGTGAAACAGTGGAGAGTTGTTATGCTGATGTATATATTGATCAAGTTGAATGAATGAATCAGACTTTTGCATATATGTTTTGATTACTTTTTTCCTTTCCTTTGCATTCTCTGGCCAAGAACTATCAGCTAACATTTCCCCTTAAACTTAACTTTGTAACTTTCAACACTCTTTTTAGTAGTTGCTTCTCTGTATAACTGATGTTGCTTCTTTATAACTGACATTTCCCTAAGGCTGACGGGTGTAACCTTCCCGCACTCTGTGTCTTTTAGAAACTACTCTTTTAGAGGAACCTTAGCATTCTATAAACATAACTACTATAATTATAATAAACCATCAATCAATTCCAGCAGCACAAAAAGGCAAATCAGTGTCAAGAAAATTCACGAGCAGAGTATAAACATAGCGTCAGGAATCAGAATAATCTACTTTATTGCTAGCACCACCCTTTACTAATCAAGTTCCTTCTCTTCAACATTGAGAAATTTGGTGCTATAGCAAACCACATTGTCATGACAGCACATCAAGACATTACAAATGCACAGAGTCAAGACCATAGTAGCATAAGACATTAAAAACACAATGTTTAGCACATCAAGAGCACAATAACACAATTCATTAACGAGACAGTAACTTAATAAGTTGTTCTCAGTTTTTTCCAATGGAATGACACTAAGTTTCTTTCGTAAGTCAGTAAATTGAGCTACTCAAAGAGGTTTGGTAAGGAGATTAGCAATTTGAAGTTTGGAGGGGACATATTGAATCACCATTTTTCTTGCCAATACTTACTCTCAATGAGCATCTATCTCTATGTGTTTGGTTCTTGCATGGAACCCATGATTAGCAGCCAAAGCCCTTGCACTCACGTTATCACACCATATAACGGGTGTAGTGGAAAGAACAAGTCCCAATTCAAATAACATACTCTATAACTAAGCTACCTCTGTTGCAGTATGAGCCAATGCTCGATATTCAGCTTCAATAGATGAGAGAGCAACTACCTTTTGCTTTCTAGAACTCCACTGAATGAGGTTAGGTCCCAAATAAACACAATACCCACTTGTTGACCTTTTATTCTCTACACTACTACCCCAATCTGCATCAGCATAGCAGGGAGCTAGCTGGTTTGAACTGTAGTCCATAATCATAAGAGCCTTTGATGTATCTTAACACTCTCTTGCATGCTTGCCATTGGAGGTAAGTTTGAGTTTGTAGAAACTGACTGAGTTTGTTAACGGTGAAGCTAATATCAGGTCGAGTTAGAGTCAAATATTGTAAGGCTCTGATGGTACTCCTGTAAAGACTTGGGTGATCAAAAGGTGGACTATCAGTGGAAAAGAGCTTTGTGTCGAGAACCATGGGTGTAGAGCAAGCATTGGCTTCTATCATCTTAGTTTCGATAAGAAGATCAGATGCATACTTAGTTTGCTTAAAATGGATACCATTTGTGGACCTACTAGCTTCTAAACCGAAAAAATGCTTCAAGGAGCCCAAGGTTTTTAAAGTAAATTGAGCATTGAGATCCTACACCAATTAAATGATATAAGTAGTGTTTGAACCAGTGATAAGAATATCATCTACATACACCAGCACATAGATGAGACAATAATTGTGCTTAAGGATAAAGAGACTTGAATCTAAAATTGAGTTGACAAATCCTTTAACCTGAAGAGAGGTTTTTAGCTTGTCAAACCAGGCCTTAGGTGCTTGTTTAAGACCATACGAGGCTTTATTCAACTTACAAACAATGGAAGGATGATCAATGCTTTCAAAGCCAACTGGTTCTTGCATGTATATTGTCTCATTCAACTCACCATTTAAAAAGGCATTATTCACATCAATTTGTTGGATATCCCATCCATTTGTCACTGCCAATGTGAGAATAATCCTAATGGTTGAGGGTTTTGACAACGGGTTCCTGAAATCTCGGGAAGTAATCAAGGCCCGAGTTTGTTCAAAACCTCCCGCCACCAATCTAGCTTTATATTTTGTAAAGAACCATAGGCATTGAACTTAGTTTGAAAAACCCACTTATTACTCACTATGTTCATGTCAGCTAATGAGGGGACAAGAGACCAAGTGTGATTCTTGACCAAGACTTCAAATTCACTTTGCATGGCATTTTTCCATGCATGACTAGAGAGTGCCTTGGTGACAGTAGTAGGTTCAGGCTCAACAAAATGCTGACTTACAGTGAACAAGACTTTCGGAACTACATTCTCAATTGCATGAGCATTATAGAAATGAGCAGCTAATTTGGCTCTTGTCACCATGGGATGAGTATTGATTATAGTAGGCCTTAGAGAAGTTGAAGTATCAGAAAACATTGCTAAGGTGAGATCTACTTCAAGGGAGAAATTTGGTGGAGAACATGCTGAGGAGTTAATGGGAAGAGATGATATTGTATGGGGTTTTATTTGTGTTGGTAAAACAGAAGAAGATGGCGTTGTGAGATCAATTACTAAAGAGAAAGTTGGTGGGATATATTCTGAATTAAGGATAGGGAGAGAGGATATTGTTTGAGGCTCAGTTGGTAATGATGAAGTGGGAACAAATGGTGAGGATATGGATTGATTTTTAGTTGATATAAGGGAGGAAGATGCTATTTTAAGTTCAGCTAGTGGTGATGAATGAGGGACAGATGTTGAGTGTATAGGTTGATTTACATATGGCATGAATGGTGAAGTAGGTACATATGAAGAAGTTATAGGTTCAGACAATAATGAGTCTGAAAAATTCTTGTAACGACTCAATTTTTGTTAAAACATGCACAGTGAAAATACACGTAACCATAATATAAAAAGTTGGGCCCCAAAATTTTTTCTTTCATTAAACATATGCATTCTTATACAAATATATACAAGGTTTGTGACATATGCAAAACTATCAAAAATAGGGTGGACAGTGTAGCCATTTCTCTTCGTGTGCCGATGTCCATCCAACCCGTGTCCTCATCTAGAACCCTGCCCGAAAAATATGGGAACAACTAGATGAGCACAAACAAGGCCTCGAGTAAGTAAACGCAACTCAAATATCTCTTCGTTAACTCTTTCTTTAATAACACTATCTAATTTCTCTTTCTCATAACTCCTCTATACTAACTTTCTTTCTAGTAAGTCATGGCCCCATCTGACCGGAGGCACGGTTGGGACTCGCTCCCACTCCCTGTGACTTATACTCATTCTAGCCGATCGGAGTTGGTTATGCATGGATTCGGAACCTTTGGCCATGTGAGTGCATAGAATCTCTCGGGTAAACTCGGGTATAGCCCTCATCCGTATGTACACTACGGGCTACACCACTTCTCTTCATACTCGCCGGGCTTGATGCTGATGGCGTACATGCGGGAATATCTCTACCCTTGTACTCACAGGTTCCCCCATCGCACAACCTACTCTATTCTCTTATTAAGCACTACTCCCCCTAGCTTTACTCTATAGTGCTCATTCTCTCTTTCTTTCTACTCTTGGAGTAGTCTAAACTCAAAAGTCTCTACTCTTTTTCTACTCTCTTTTCTAATGCATAAGTAAAGCATAATTAAGGCACATCAATGACTCATACTCATTAATGCATTTATGAAAGGTAACTATGACATGAAGCAACCATTAAGGCTTTCTTATCCTTACTTATGATTCTCTTGAGCATTTCATCCATTACAACTCATGTGCATAAATAACTCTACTCTAACTCTAGCTTTTCTCTTTTCTTTAATCAATCAAATGGGAGAAAACTCCCTCATAAACCCTAAATTCCCTCACAAAGAAAGAAACACTTCCATAATCTTGCTCAAAACCTCCTCCAACTCCAATCAAACTCAACCCAAACATCAAGCAAAATACAACACTTCTCATAACTCATAACTCAATCATAATTACTAATCTCATTCAACACTTAAAAAGAAAGCACATATGTATATCAATCTACTCAAAAAGAATTCAAATCTCAACTTGGGTTGAGTTTACTTACCTTATAAGAAATTAGGCTTCTTTAACACTTCTCCTTTCCTTTGGTAGCTTGCTTTTCCTCTACAACTTAGGAAGCTTTAGATTAAAACCCCACTAAAAAGTTACTCAAAAAAGGCTCTTGGAAATCCTTGGAAGATTGAAGGAAATTTGAGAGAAGTTTAGAAGAATGAAGGAGTGGGTGGAATTGGGAAAATGAAGAACTTCAAGGCTAAACCCCTTTTTAATATCTCTTAATACTCATTCTTCCCAATTTTGCCCTTGCTCTTTATGGAAATTCCATCCATATCCTTTGATTCCTTACTAACACACCCCCATACTAACATATTCTCCTTGAAATTTCCTTACAATTTACTCCCCACTTTTCCCCGCTAATTAGGGGTAGAATGGTCAAATTGCCCTTAGGAAGAAAATATCTAAAACTTAACAAACATTTTAATCGCTGCGCGGCGAGAAACTCTCGCGCGCGAGGAAACTTGCTGCCGCGCGCAGTGAGCTTCCCGTGGCTTCAACACCTTTTCGGCGCGGCGAAGATTCTTCGGCCCTCCGGCAAGCACTTCAGACGAACTTCTTCGTTTTCCAACCAATTTCAGGGTAAGTATACAACACAACACTCAATATTATCAAATACCAACTCAAATAAGAGCAAAGGAAAAAACAACAACTACGTACCTCAAGTGGGGGCATTGCTTACAATTCTTTCCCCCTTAAAAGAATTTCGTCCCCTCCCAAATTCATACAAATAACTCCGGGAAGGCGATTCTCGCATGTCTCGTTCTCCTCCCAAGTAGCCCTCTTCCCACTTTGTGATTCCTCCATAGGATCTTCACTAACGAACACTCTTGTTCGAAGTCTTTAACCCTTCGATCTAAGATCCTGAACCTGGACGTTCTTCATATACAAGATTCTCTGCTTACTTCAACGCTCCTCTACACTCAAGATGTGGAGGGGATCACTTACGTATTTCCGTAGCATCGAGACATGAAAAGACATCATGCACCCTATCCATACTAGGTAGTCCAATCCCCAGAGGCCACATTTCCTACCCGTTGCAAGACTTCAAATGGACCCTACGTATCGCGGTGCTAACTTCCCTTTGCTTCAGGGCGCATTACACGCTGAAGGAAACTTTCAAAAACACTTTATCACCTACTTGAAATTCGACTTTTCTCTTCAAGTCAAGATAGCTCTTTGTCGATCTTGAGCTTGCTTCATCCTGTTTCCTGATCAATCTCACATTTTCTCATCAGGTTTACGAGTCACCTCGGCCCAAGAGTGCTCGGCTCATCCTTTCACCCTACCTCATCCTAATGTAGTGGAGGATCTACATCATCTACCATACAAAGCCTCGTAAGGCGCCATCTTAATTGTAGGATCGATAACTATTGTTGTAGGCAAACTCCACCAGGGGGTAACATTTCATGCCAAGATGCTCTATAATCCATACAGCAAAGGGCTCAACATATCCTCAAGCACGATTTGTTCTCTCGGTTTGGCCATCCGTCCCCGAGGATGATAGGGCAGTGCTTGAACAGCCAATTTAGTACCCAAGTTCCTCTGTAAACTCATCCAGAAGGCTGAAACAAATATGGAATCTCTATCGGACACTATTGTCTTGGGCACACCATGTAACCTGACTATTTCCTTAATGTAGATATGAGCGGCTGATCCGTGTAGTGCTTTCCTTTACTGGAAGAAAATGGGCTGATTTGGTTAACCTATCCACAATCACCCATAAAGCATTATACCCTCTCTGGACTCTAGGGAGACCGGTGATGAAATCCATTGAAATACTCTCCCATTTTCACTCTGGAACACTCAATGGTTGAAGCAACCTCGGATTTCGGTGTTGATGTTCGCTTTCACTGGTCGACAAGTTAGACATTTAGCTACGAACTCTCGCAATGTCTTTCTTCATACCTATCCACCAATAGCTTTTCTTTCACTTCCCCCCAGTAAAGTACTCGTTGAACTATTTTCTGACACCATTCATCGGCCACTTGCTTTTCTTTCACTTCCCCCCAGTAAAGTAGTTTGAATCTAACCTTGCGATCCCTCCTTAATCACTTCAATTTGCTCCCTACACAACTCTTCTTATCAATTCTCTTTTTGCTTAGTGAATCCCGGGACAAATAGGCTTTTCTATCAGTGTGGGGCATCGGCTACTACATTGGCTTTCCCTGCTTGATATTTGATCTCGCACTCATAATCTTTAACCCGCTTGTAACCATCTCCTCTCGCCTCATATTCAACTCCTTACGAGTAAAGAAATACTTCAAACTCTTATGATCGGTGATAGATGTTGCTCTTTGCACCATAGAGGTAATGCCTCCAAATCTTTAAAGGCAAAGACCCATCTCGCTTAACTCTAAATCATGCGTAGGGTATCTCGATTCCATGCTCTTTCCAATTGCGGGAGAGCATATGCTATAACCCTACCCTAATTGCATTAACACCGAACCCAAGTCCTTGCAAGAGGCATCTGTATAAATGTCCATAATCTACACCCTCTTGTGGCAACACTAACACTGGGGCCGTTGTTAACCTCTTCTTCCGCAAATTCTTGGAAACATTCCTCACAAGCTTCGACCATACAAAAGGAGTCTTCGTTTGGTAAGAGTTGTCAATGGTTTAGCCAACTGGGCGAACCCTTCCACGAATCGCGTAGTAACCCGCCAAGCCTAAGAAACTTCTAACCTCCTTTATTCGTCCTCGGCCTCGCCACTTTCGAGGATTGCTTGCACTTTACTGCACGAGGAGATCCCTTCCTTCGATACAAGATGGCCCAAAAAATATCACTTGATCGAGCCAAAACTCACATTTTGAAAACTTAGCATACAACCTTTGCTTTTCTCTCACCTTATGCGACTATTCTCAAATGTCCCTCATGCTCTTCTCTTGACTTAGAATAAACCAGGATATCCCGCTATGAAAACCACTATGAACTGATCTAAACAATCGTGGAATACCCTGGTTCATCAAGTCCATAAAAATTGTTCAGGGGGCATTGGTCAAACCAAATGGCATCACTACAAACTCATAATGCCCATTACCTTGACGAGCACTTAGCTACATCTTGCCCAATCACTCTTACTGATGGTACCTCCCGACCTTAGATCAATCTTGGAGAATCAAGCTTGCCCCCTTCAACGATCAAACAAATCATCTATTCGGGGGTAGCGGGTACTTATTCTTCACAGCCTTACCTTATTCAACTCTCAGAATCAATACACATCGTAGCGATCCGCCCTCCTTCTTTTTGACAAACAAAATTGGGGCTCCCCCATGGAGAATGGACTGCTTCGGATAAAACCCTTATCCAAAAGCTCTTGGAGTTGCTTCTTTAATTCCTGAAGCTCTGCTAGGGCCATTCGATAAAGGGCTTTAGATATTGGTGCATCGGTGCCTAGTTCGATACTAAATTCAACCTCTTTCCGCGGCAGCGTCGGTAAATCTTCGAAACACATCCAAAAACTCTCGAACTATAGGCACCTTCCAAACTCGGCTAGAACATCACCACTTTGCACTACATGCGCATATATCGTAACACCCCTTTCTCAACATCTTTCTAGCCTTCACACTACTAATTAACATACTCAACCGTTGTCCCTCTCCAAAGCTAAATTTATCCCCATTATCGAGATTAAATCTCGCTTTCTTCTTTCGACAATCGATCTCTACTCCATACCTCCCTAGGAAATCCATGCCCAATATCACATCAAAGTCGGGCATATCAAAGACTATCAAATCGACTGCTAACTCTCGACCATGGATCACTATAGATTCTCCTAACAACATCTCCTGAGTCAACACACTCACCCCATCAGGTAACTCAATCTTAATGGGTTGACTCACTCTGCTAGGTTTCAAACCTAGTCTCTCGATCATCCCATGTGATATAAAAGAATGGGTAGCCCCTGAATCAATTAAAGCATATAAAGAAACAGCATGGAATAGCAAATCACGCCATGTAACGATGGGACGCCTGCTTCACCTCGAGCCACCCGTAGAAAAACCTCCCGGCATTAGTACCTTGGACCGAGCTGCTGCTCAAGTAGAGCTTTTACAATCCTTCTTCGGATGCCCTGGCCGGACGACAGACAGAATATACATTTCTATCCCTTAAACATTCCCCCAATGGTTCCTTCCACATTTAGCACAAAGGGGCAACCCTTCAATTCTGGGCCGCTTGTTCTGCCAATCCCTCATATTATTCTTGGGTTGAAACTTCTTCTTGACCCTTACTTCTCTATTCCTTGACGCATCAAACCTCTCCCTCTGCAAAGTAGGGGATGGTTCACTGAGTACCTGTAAAGATGACTCGTCGGCAATGTGCTTATTCACATAAATCTCCGCCCTTAACGCCCTTGTTAAAGCCTCACTTGTAACGACTCGATTCTTATAAAAATATGCACAGTGAAAATACACGTAGCTTTAATATAAAAAGTTGGGTCCAAAATTTTTTCTTTCATTGAACACATGCATTCTTTATACAAATTTATACAATGCTTGTGACATATGCAAAACTATCAAAAAGGGGGGACAGTGTAGCCATTTCTCTTCGTGTGCCGATGTCCATCCAATTGTGTCCTTCATCTAGAACTGCAAAAAAACATAGGGAACAATTGGATGAGCACAAACAAGGCTCGGTAAGTAAACCCCTAAACTTCGATTATTCCCGTAACTCTTTCTTTACTCAACCGTCTAATTACTCTTTCTCGTAGCTTCTCTATACTAACTTTCTTTCTAGTAAGTCACGGCCCCATCCCTTCGGACCGGAGGCACGGGCGGGACTCGCTCCAGCTCCCGGTGACTTCTACTCGGTCTAGCCCGATCGGACTTGGTTATGCATGGATTGGAACCTTTGGCCATGTGAGTGCATAGAATCTCTAAACTTAGGGTATAGCCCTCATCCGCATGTACACTACGGGCTACACCACTACTCTTTCTGATATTCTAGCCGCTTTGCGATGCGGCGTACATGCGAATACTCTACCCGTACTCACTGGGTTCCCCGTCGCACAACCTACACTATTCTCTTATTAAGCACTACTCTCTTAGCAACTACTCTAGCTTTACTCTATAGTGCTCATTCTCTTTTTCTTTCTACTCTTAGAGTAATCTAAACTCATAAGTCTCTACTCTCTTTTTTTAATGCATATGTAAAGCATAATTAATGCACATCAATGACTCATACTCATTAATGCATTTATGAAAGGGAACTATAACATATAGCAACAATTAGGGCTTTCTACTCTTACTTATTGTTCTCTTGAGCATTTTATCCATACAACTCATGTGCATGAATAACTTCTACTCTAATTCTAACTTTTATGTTTTCTTTAATCAACCAAATGGGAGAAAACTCCCTCATAAACCCTAAATTCCCTATCAAAAGAGAAACACTTCCATAAACTTGCTCAAAACTTCCTCCAACTTCTATCAAACTCAACCCTGACATCAAGCAAATACCATACTTCTCATAACTCATAACTCAAACATAATTACTTCTCTCATTCAACAATTTAAAGAAAGCACATATGTATTTCAATCCACTCAAAAGAGTTCTTAAATCTCAACTTAGGTTGAGTTTACTTACCTTATGAGAAATTGGCTTCTTTAACACTTCTCCTTTCCTTTGGAAGGCTTGCTTTTCCTCTACAACTTAGCCAACAATCACAACATGAGACTCTAGTCAAAACATAAGAAAACTCCCAACTAAAGTACAAATCCTTACCTTAGTAAGCTTTAGATTAAAACCCCACAAAAAGTTACTCAAAAAGGCTTTTGGAAATCCTTGAAAGATTGAAGGAAATTTGAGAGAGTTTAGGAGAATGAAGGAGGCGGTGGAATTGGAAGAATGAAGAACAATCAAAGGCTAAACCCTTTTTAATACCTCTTAAAACTCATTCTTCCCAATTTGTCCCTTGCTCTTTTATGGAAATTCCATCCATATCCTTTGATTCCTTACTAACACACCCCCATTACTAACATATTCTCCTTGAAATTTCCCTTACAATTTACTCCCCACTTTTCACTAATTAGGGGTAGAATGGTCAAATTGCCCTTAGGGAAGAAAATATCTAAAACTTAACAAACATTTTAAACGGCCTGTCATGCGACGAAGAAACCTGTCGCCGTGGCGGACGTCCAATGACTTCCCGTGGCTTCAACACCTCTTCGCGCATGGCTAACCTGCAGATTTCCCGAACTTCTTGTTTTCAACCAATCTCAAGGCAATTAATCAACACCACACTCGTACTAATGTTAATCAAACAATAATACCACGATACCATCTCAACTAAGAGCAAGCGAAAAGAACAAGGCTCATTGCCTCAAGTGGGGCGTTACATCACTATAGGTATGAGGAGGCTCAGCTCCTGTCATCACATCTCGAGCAATATCGGATTTCAACCCCTGTACAAACTTGTCCCTCCTCAATACTGGAGTGTACACTATCCCAGGTGCAAATCGGGCGGGGGAGGGAATTGAATCTTACCGAATACTCCTTCAGTACTAGTCCCTGTTTCAAATTAATGAACTCTTGGACTTTCTCATGTACTCGGTCTTCCGTTCGATATTCGAACTTCAAACAATCTTTTGAATTACGCCCCAGTCATTAAAACCGAGTCGTGAGTCTCTTCCATTAGTTCCCACCAAATTCGGGCATCTCCCAGCAGGGAAACTAGCATA